>JAQFZE010002018.1:0-15778 GCA_034695245.1 Dicyrtomina saundersi | reverse complement strand
AAAAACATGGAATTAGAACATTTTACACTTTTCAAAAACTCGTAATTAACATTTGACGCATGTTTCTCATTTTGTTTCTGTGACATAGCTCGATTTGATTGTATGTAGTTTAAATTGGATATGGGTCATTTTGGTTCTTCACATACGATATATATTAATTATATTAGATTTAGGCATCGTTTATTTTTCGGTCATAGTTTTAATATATACTTCATTGTTGGCTTAAGTTTCCTATTTTCCTAATGGAAAAACTTAGTTAGGGGTAATTTCGCTCTTTCGACAAAAATATTCCGACACCGATACTGAATTCATTTTAAATATACGCCTTTGACTGCCTTCCACACTTCCTACGCTAGTTTTCAGCCCCCTTATTCACACAGAAATTTGACGAAATTCTAATAATTATTCTCCAAATTAAAGTAATTAACTTTATGAATATGTAATGTCTAACGGTACGGGGTTAATCATTTGTATATTTATTGTATCGTATTTATGTATTGTATTTAATCAATTTTAAATATTAATCCATTTGTTTCACTTTGAAAATTAAAAATAAAGTCTCTGGTCCAAAAATAAATTGAAAATAATAGTAACAAATTCCTACGCTCATTTCTGATAATTTCTCCTCCTTTTTTCTGGGAACTATTAGGAGACAACTTCAACGCCAATGTCAATAACGTATACATACATATACTTTTCAAAAAGATATAATTAACTCGAAACCCGATATGGTATTACTCTTAGCCTTAATTGAAATATTTTTTATATCAGTATACTTTTATTTTAAGTTAAACCATTTATTTTATTTTTCAGTGAAAGCCATCATAGTGACGCAATCTTTTTATTTGCAGTGAAATTTACTTCCCAGGATAGTATGTTAAATGTCAATGAATTTCATGTCCTAATGTAATACTTGAAGTAGCTGTGAAAATAGTTTTATTATAAGTACAGATGAAGAAAGCATGTAATTATGCTGGGAAGTAAGTTTTTCTTGGTAGCAAAGGCACGAACAAGACTACGACATAAACCAATCGGTTCATTGACAAGTTGACATTGAGAAAACAAATTCTCCTTGAAGGTTTTGAATGTACGATATGCGCCTTGGCTTTAGTTATAGAGTATTGAACAAGTCAGCATGGTTTCAATATATTTGTTTACTATATTCATTATTTGTGAGGACAGTAGGAAAATACCGATTTATCGCATTAATTAGGGGGTACAGTAGGACAATGCAAATTTTTTTCATTTCATTTTGATGATTTTTTGTTGCCAATACCAAAGCAACATCATAATCGTTTACAAATTAACTGATAAGTGGTAAATTCATCCATATTTTTTTAAGAGTGCTAAGTAATAAAAAATATGTTTTATGAATGTGTGAACTATATTTATTAAGCTGTAATATGCAAGGCAAAGGCAAACTAAAGTATTTATACTTTTGTATAAGAGTACACCTTCATTACTTCATTCTTACATTTATCCAACTTAAAAAGCCATCCATTCTTGCCCTTAATTTACAGACCTATTTTGTAGGCACCAACCACACTTGCATAGCAGGTGTGCTACTTATGCATTATTACTTTATTAGTTTGGTAATTATCTACCCTTAAGGATCGTCCATAAATAATGTTATCAAAATATCCATATTTTTATAACCCTATGACTCCCCTGTCATAAGCTTCACCATTACGAAAACGGATACGATGTTTAACATCGGATGTCATAAGTACCCAAGTAGACCCATTGACCCTACCCATGGCGTAATTTATGCACGACCCCCGCATTTTGGCTTGAGTTGTTCTAACTAGTAAAAGTTAAAACCTGCTTGCTCTCTATTAAAAGAATGTTTTCATTACTTTCACTTTGGGGAGAGCATATGTTTGCTTTCTTTTAACTTTTGGCGCGAATTCGAAAGGTTTGATTTTCATGTATTTTCTAACTTTTAAGAGTCAGTTTCAGTCAGCCCCGACGTCGTCAGTTCGTCAGTTAGTCAGCCAGTGTTGTGATCTGCCGTGTAGTGTGATCGTGTCCGTGACCTCTGTGTCATTATCAAATATAGTAAAGTTAGTGTTCATTTTTTATGTGGGTGTTCTTAGTGATAAAGACCCACGTTAAGATGACAGCGAAAAAATGGGGGATGGGACGTGAAGTGTAGAACATCAGAATCAGCTATAATTCCTTAATTCCTGATTTATTGTGTAAAGGTTGAAAGTTGATCACCAAGTCATCGATGCACAACAATAATAACAATAACAACCAATAATCCATTCACTGTTGACTGTTACTACACTGTTATTACCCTTTGCCCTTCGTTGTTTGTTCTTAGTTTGTTAGTTGAAACCTTTGTAGGTCAGGTTGTAGGTCATAGGTGGTAGGTCACAGGTAGCTAGTTAGTGGTGACCTAGGTTTTAGGTACTTTGAGTTCTTAGCAACGTTCATAATAATGGTTGTTGATTTAATTGAGATTAGTCGTACTGGACTTGATTTAAAAAATATCAAGTATAATTAATTAATAATTTCCGAGTCCAGAAAATAAGAAACTAACTGACTAACCACTTCTTTCAACTTTCTAAGCGTCCGATGAGAGTTCGGTTCTACCCCTAGTTAATATTTCGGCTAATTTTTTTATCTTTTTGAGTTTGATCTCGAGTGAAGTAAAGCCAGAATCTCAAAAGAATTAGGTAATTATTTGCTTTTATTTTGAATATGGTTGATGGTTGATGGTCATTCTTTAGTTGTTTTAGTTACAGATGACAGAATCAAATAGTCTTTCCAAGTGAAGCGAAACATTTATTTTATTATTATAATATTATTATTTGACATGGGTCCCCTTCCACCTTCAACCTTTGACCTTCCCATATTCAATATTGCCCAGCGTCCTTCAGTTACAATCAACAATTCGTTATTGACTGTCAACTGTTGACTGTTAATTTGTGTATTTTGTATTTCACAGACAGCTGAAGTAAATTTATCACAGTTAATGCCTACCTGCCTACCTTCAGCTTTTGAAATTGGAATGAAATTTCAAATTAGTAAAGCAAAAGTCATGAGTCCTAATCCAAAATCATCATCGTGCAGTCTTCGTGAAGTTGACAGTGTCGGCCAAGTCTATCCCCCTGTTCATGCTCACAAAGAAGGGGTCAAGGTCAAAGTGGATCCACAACTGCCCAATAAAGTAAAGTCTTTATTATATATTTATCTCAAAGCACCTCATTCTTTAGATGCAATATTGCACGTGAAATGCAAAGGATTTTTTAATAATAGTTTAAAGTATTCATAACTATCTACCTATTTAAAATTATGGTTTATTTTAGTCCCTACTACATCGAAAAGACCGTGACCAGACCCGTAAAGCTGTTGGTAAAAGGCGCGGTGCACCCTGCAGAACTTCAAATCGGTTGCGAATAAAGCAAGAACGTAAAGGTACTTACCATATTTAATTTAACCTGTAATTATGTAGTACAGTAAATAGTAAATTTTTGATCAAGCGCCAGAGCATAATTAAGCGCCGGGGCTCAAATAAGCGCCGGGTATAAAATAAGCGCCCAGTTATAAATAACTTGACTAGTTAGGCATATTAGAATAATTATGGAACATATTTAAAATAGTTAAATGATAGTAGCATCTAGCATCAGAATTTGGTCAAAAGCCATCTGTAGTATGCATTATTTTTTCAAAAATGAAAATCAAGACACAAACTGCGGTGTGAGGCATGAATTTGTTCATATTAGTTTCATTTTTTTACCATATCCACTTTCAAAAATTAAATAAGCGCCGGGCTCAAATGTCAAATAAGCGAGGGGTTGTACTTTAAACTAAAGTGTAAAACTTATTTAAATTACTTAAATTTTTCAAATCGCTAATCGTAAGTTTCCGTAACACACTCTTATAGAGCACACAAGGAATGCTGATAAACCGGAGTCGGAACAAGGCCATTTGGAAAATCAAAATCTATTTATTAAATACGGACACAATAAGAATCCTTACCATAAGATATTATTTCTTCATCGCCTAGGACTCAGTCCACAATCAGGTCAGTTTCAAAAAAACCTCATCACTACCGCAAACTGTATTTTTTTATTGTAAATAACTTTAACACCAATAGTTAAATCATTAACCGATAATATTACAACTGTAGGCTACATCAAACAGTTTACTGAGTAATTATCACATAATTTTTGTGTGCATTCCAGGAGCTCCATTTCGTCGATTTGAGCGAATTAGTTTCCTACCTGATTCACTTTCCACCCTCAAGGTACTTATGTAGTATTAACGTATATCGTCTGTGAAGAACCCAAATCAGCCAAAATGACCCATATTCAATTTTAGCTAAAACCAATATCAACTCTTCCACAAAAATATTCAAATACAATCTTAAGAGCATTTAAATAGAACATTTTGCACCTTTTCAAAACCATTTAAATCGAACATTTTACACTTTTTCACTTTTCAAAAACATGTAAATAGAATATTTTGTACTTTTCAAAAACATGCAAGTAGAACATTTTGCACCTTTCCAAATACATGGAATTTGAACATTTTGCACCTTTTCAAAAACATGGAATTAGAACATTTTGCACCTTTTCAAAAACATGTAAATAGGACATTTTACGTTTTTCAAAAACTCCTAATAACCATTTTACGCATGTTTCTCAGTTTGTTTATATGACTTATAGCTCATTTTAATTCTTGCTTAAATTGGATATGGGTCATTTTGGTTCTTGACAGACGATATTTGTATTCATCAGTAACAATAACCAGCTATTCATACTTCCAGGTTCATTGTTGTCAACCTAATATAAATTTGTGTACTTTGCCACAAGAAAATTTTAATAATAATAATTAGTGGGCAAGTGAATTAATTCAACCGAAATTTTGCTTCTTATAGAACCAAAGTAAGGCCTCCTCCTTGTTGAACCGGGCTGTCGGTAAAAAAGAGCAGAGCTTAAATAGCGGGAATAGTACCAAAATATTGGATCAGACTGTACGTTCAAGGGATGAAAACCACCGACGTCAGCAAGGAATAAATCTTTCCTCAGTAACTTGTCAATCTGTGCCTGAGCCTAATTATTATCTTCCTGGAGTCACTGATGTGATCAAAATCGATAATAAAATACGAAAGGATCCGACATTACAGCACCAAAATAATGTAAAATTGTTGGCTAGAGTTCCACATTCGGGACATTCGACTCCAATATCCCCTCCTCTTAAGATCCCTGCCGATACGGATGTAATTCTAATTGAAGTCGGCAACGAGCCAAGTCATCTCAGCATTCTTAGCAATTCCATGCACAAGATTTTGCAGCAGCAGCAGCAGCAGCAATTCGCTCAAAATAGAAAGCCTGACTCTTCTGATGTTGCTATACCTTATCCACATCGACAAGACACTTTAACAACCTCAAATAAATTATTCCCGGTATTCGCATTCGGACAGGAACAGAAACAGAGGTCCAACTTGAGCAATGGCTGTGGTCCTAATCGCAATAATAATGATGCTAATAAAAGTCAGCCCCATCAATCTTGGTTGTCCTTCAAAACAATTGCTCATCAGATGAAAAACAGAAATATTGAGATAAATAATGCTACTAATAATCCACCACATAAACTTCGCCCAAGGATCCTCAGGCATCAAGTTTCTTCACTCCAAACAAGTGGCAATGTCCGTTCACGGGGGGTGACGGTACCGGTACCGGTCCCTGCTCAAAATACATTTGCAACTCCAGTTCCAGTTGCTGTCCCTGCTTCTTCAATGCGAGTGCTTCAACCTCAACCTGCCAATGAAATCCAGGTTATTGATTTAGCCAGCGATGAAGATGAAGGGGAAGAAGTCGAAGAAGGTGACCTAATTTTGACATTTTTATAATTTATTTTTCATTCAAATTAATAGGAAAACAGAAATTCTTATTTGCAGATTAAATTATCTTATTTATCTTTTTAGAATTGATTCGGATTCGAAAAATGTTGGCCACTTGGGATACTGAAGTTCAAGTTATCTCCAAATGATAGCAGTGAAGAGAAGGGTGAAGGCAGGGGGTCATATAATTATTTTATTATGTTGGTGACCGTCTTTTTTTTTCTGTGCAGCTAGGCACTTAAACAGTATAGTTGAAGTTTACTTCAGTTTTGGCTTTGGTTCAAATTCTAAAACTCTGACGTGACGCATACAGTATACAAGCAGGTCAAGTGCCTGCATATTTTTATGATTATTAATGAATTTTTCATCTTATGAATAGTTTTCTAGACATTTTTTTTATAGCGTAATTTTTTAACCCTCACACAATAGTGACAAGTACTAATGCAGTTTTGGAGATATTATTTTATTATTTGTAATAATGTAAAAGTGGGTTTCTTACCGTGTATTGTATAATAGTACGTTCCACTTACTATTCAACCTGAGACCTGGCAGTCAGATCCGAGTGCTAATTATATAGTACTATATAATTAGTACTATATAGATAGTATGAATTCCTGATTAATATGAAAACTGTTTTCTCCAGCTTGCAAACAAAGCAACGTAGTAACCAACACTTTCCGTTTATCATTTCTACCCACCCGCGTACTAAAATAGACCCGTTCATTTTTTAAGCTTTGCTGTACTTCTATTTTTGATTAATTATTTCGAAGAGATTAAAAGTTTGATTTAACTTTTAGCCACCCGCAAGTGTTGTTGTGGACCTACACTACCTACGTTGCTTGCTACTTGCTGGTATTTTAAAAATTTAATTATTTAGTTAGGTAGGTACTGACTGTGTAGTTCAGGCTTAGGATACAATTATTTATTTAGTACTAGTAAATACTGTCAGTGTCAGTGCTAGGTACTAGTGTCCTTAAGCTATGGTGTGCTGGATCATAATTGAGTAAAAATAAGAAAATTCGGAATATCGTCTGTGAAGAACCAAATGACCCATATCCAATTTAAGCTGGAATCAAAATGAGCTATGTCATAAAATCGAAATAAGAAGCAGGCTCAAAATGCATATTAAGAGATTTTGAAAAACGTAAAATGTTCTATTTTCATGTTTGAAAAAAATATAAAATTTTCTATTTACACGTTTTATAAAACTGTAAAATGTTCTATTTACACATTTTGAGAAAAGTGCAAAATATTTTATTTCCATGGTTTTAAAATGTCCAAAATGTTCTATTTACGTTTTTGAAAAGTGTAAAATGTTCTATATGTAGTTTTGAAAATTACACAATGCTCTATTTACATGATTTGATGAACATGCTTTAATTTTTTCTGTAGGTAGTGCATTTATTTTGTTTGAAACTAATAATGGATATGGGTCATTTTAGTTCTTCACAGACGATATTATACCTAGCTAATATTTTAACATACAATATACTATGTGAGTAATTAAATCAGTTTTTATTTTTCGTAGTTCCGCATCAACTGGTTGTAATCCATTACTTAATCATCAATCATCGTTAATCTCTTTTCCATTTCTGTGTGTTTTCGATTTCGACTTTAATTTAAAAGATAACCACTCGCTAACTGTGACAGTGTGCTCCTGTGTCTGTTCCAAAGCCCTATTTTCAGAAGTTTAGTGTTAAGATGGCGATGGCAAAGGCAATAAATTGTCACCCTGTCTTATTATTGGATTAATTTGGGCTGTACTACTACCTTCCCCTTCTTCGGCTTCTGCCCTCACAGCACCGCGGTTACTATTAAAGTTGGGAGCATTAATGGCATCTTCTCCGAGGTTCTCATCTCCAGGATTATGAAACGGCTTAATTCTTGTGGGCTCAAAGGAAATCTGTTTAAATTCCGGGATAAATGTGAGAAAGTAAATGGTGATAATGGTCGGCAACATCCATTGTGAGATGACGGACGCGGCGCATATTGCTTTACTTGTTGGAGATTGCGGTTTTCGCTTTTTGTTTTTTTCATCTTCATCTTCATCATCGCCTAGGAAAGAGGGAAATAACAGGTTTATTACTGCTCCAATTTTAATTTTGACATTACAACAACTGCAGAAATGATACAGACGTTATATAGAGGTGTTATACGGTTTAGCAACAGCTGCCATTATAATTTATTGTGGTTCAACTTACAAAAAACAAGTCCGCCCCCATAGTACAAGAAGACACACGTAACATACGCAATATTTAATGATAGTCGAAAATATCCCATTCCACGTGTTGCAAAACGTGGCAGCATCAGAAAAGTGAACGTCGTCTAATTAAATTCTTATGTTAAAAACTATGTTTTATGCTCACATTTGTGCTCCCAAGAACTAAAACTTAATTTTATTTATTAAAAACGGAAGTATATTCAGTAAATATATTTTTGATATATCGTCAGTGAAGAACCAAACTGACCCATATCCAATTTAAGCTACAATCCAAATGAGCTATGTCATAAAAACAATATGAGAAACATGCGTAAAATGTTAATTAGGAGCTTTTGGAAAGCGTAAAATGTTCTATTTTTATGTTTTTCAACAGTTTAAAATGTCCTATTTACATGCTTTTGAAAAGGTGCAAAATGTTCTAATTCCATGTTTTTGAAAAGGTGCAAAATGTTCTATTTAAATGCTCTCAAGATATATTTGAATATTTTTGTAGATAGTTGATATTGTATGGAGCTAAAAATGGATATGGGTCATTTTGGTTCTTCACAGACGATATGTAATGAACTTTTTGAACCTGATAAAACTGGTACACGATTCCTCCAAAGAAGGCCATGAAAGCCCCCAGCAAATGAGTATAACCCATTATTGTCAACTGAAAGATACCGACGAATGCCACTCCGAGTGCAGCAATCAATCCGATAATAAGTCCTCTCAAGTTTTTGCAGTTTTTTGAATCATCGTTCTTTTCTAGAAAAAACTCTTGGATCTGCTTGTACCTTATGTACACTACTTCCACTACTGCAAAACAATAAAACGAACATTTTTTTGTTAAGTTTTACTTATACTAAATAGGCAGGCACGTACTCATACATGCCTATATACTTACGTAGTAATGAAGTGATGCACATTAAAAGACAAAATATGCAGCTCTCAGGTGCGTAAGTTCCAGTGACTGAAATTTCTACAAAGAATGGTTGTATATGATCGAGCGAGACTGCTATAGCGTATCTGAAACCCATATAGACAAAATCGCAATAATAATAAAATTATTTTATAATCCATACTTAATTTGAACTACGACTACGACTGACAATAATGTTTCTCTAATTTTGTTTAATTGAACTACACACATAAGGCCATTAATCATTAATGACTTTGCATTCCAATTTTATACTGTCTTAAAGCAATAAGCGGACATTTAAAATCGGAATCGGAATATTGGAAACTTGTATGGTTGTTTACGGTATGGTTAAAGTTGCAGTGAAGGAAAATCCTAAAAGGATTGGGTAGTAGTGTAATTTACTGGAGCTAGTTAGGGCCGGCATTGTTTGTTTCCTTGTAATAATTTAATATTGGTTTCGTACATTTTTTTGTAATTAATTTTGAAACATTATTATAACATTGTCATGATTGTAAGAATATTACTAGTAATTTTACAGTTGAAAAGTCTTCCCCTTCCACTTAATGCATTGAATTGTAAGTATAGGAACGTTGCATTAATTAATTCCATATTATAGGAAATAAGAAATTGAGATATATTATGCAGTTAAGGTGTACTCGCTAGTACAAGACAGAAGAGAACATATTAAATTTATCTTTTGTGATGTTATACTTTCATGGTTAGTTTTCGAGATATTTTACAGTAAATTATTAACATTAAAATTTTTTCCATTTAAATATTAGAACTAGAAAAATAAATTACCGACTTTAATTAAATTCTAGAAAACCATCAAGCTCATCCAAGTCATTATTTCATCTTAAATATGTAGCCTAGATAACAATTATATTTTAATCCAAAACTAATCACATCACACATACTGTTAATCAGCTACAACAACTATAATTTTAAATATATACCCTGAAGCTTTTGATAACTTCTGTGAGTTTGATCTTTATCTTCGTTGATCAGTCAGTCAGTCAGCTGTTCAACAGTAGTCAGTCAGTGTCAGTATATTCAACTACCTCATTTACTATTACTGTTTACTCACTAGTCAGTATGGCTCAGTAGAGTATCAAGGTTTGCACTAGCGAACGAAACCACGACCTATCTCTACAAGATAAAATGAATTATAAATATGATATATTGCGATTTTACCAATGCCCTAATAAATATGTAAATTTTAAATAATTATTACAACTAACTGCTACTGACCACTGGCAAAGTGGAAAAAGTGAACTTGGAAATTAGTGTGTATTAACATAACCTATGCTATAGATAATCCAGATAATGATTATAATGCAGCCTATACTATTTCAGAAGCAGCTTGAGCTATCAGCTAATAATAAACGTTCGTAGCCATATAGCCAAAAGTATATAGGTACCTACCTACTTATAATTATGTACTACAGAGTATCTATTTATATTTTAATTTTACCTAATTTCTTAGTGGCATTGGATGGGAAGTGAACCAAAACCTGGCAACTGACAACTAAAACTTCAAACTTCGACCGACACCGACACCTAGAAAGTAGAAACAACTATCAGCTAAAAAGGGCTCATTTGCATAACTAATTTAAATAAACAATCCTGCAACTGCACCTACTGGAGAATGGAGACTGCATTTAATATATATTGGCGGCTTTTTCATAAATACGTCCACCCAACACTGCTCACTTGGCGGTTGTACTTTTCCGATTGTCATTTATTTCAATTTTAACTTTGTACTTGTACTATAAATATTTCTACTTCTACTTACGCGATAAAATCTACTTTATTGTTTTTAACCTTTGATCTCCTGACTGACATAATCTCTATTTTAATAACGCCAACTTTAACAGCTCACGTACATATAATATATCGATATATTATTAAGTTTTAAACAAATGTAATATACAAAATTTTTTGAAACATATTCAATTGACAATCAACAACTGACTGACTGTACTGAGTGATATTATATAATAAGCTTCACAATTTAATTATCAACTTATTCTCAACTGTACGGTTCTTTCGACGGTGCCTGTAAAAATACACCTAATGGTGTCAGAAAAATTCAGCAAAATGTAAGTACAATTTTGAGACTTTGAAATTCTGTAACTGTTGCTTTAGCTATTATTGCATTACTCTTGCAATAAGTTTACTTACGTGCGTGTACTTAGTTAGTCCTGGTTTTGCATTAAATTTGGAAAAAATGTTGAATGTGCACGCCTAACTTTAAGTAATTAGTTGCTAGCTTTATAACACCTTAAATAAATAATTTAATATTAATTTTAATAAATTGATTAATTTCGAATAATTAATAAATTCGATTATTTTGTACTTTGCAGGGTTCTCAAAAATAAAGATTTGCTCCGAAAATACTTGGAATCACGAAAAACTGGAGGACGTGAGAGCGATTCCGACGATGAATTAACAGAAACAGAGGATATCGAAGAAGTTTTGGATAGTGACGACATCGAAAATGATAGTGATGCGGCTTTGACTTGTAAACTCGTGAGGACTTCAATGCCTAATATCCTGGAGGATGGGTCACCGACATCCGCTCGTAAATCCCAGCCCGGAGCCGGAGCCGGAACCCGGAGCAGGACCCTTTTTTTGCGCCCTTCAAAATCCTTGCCATCCATTTCACCTCAAAAACAAGTGGGTGATGCGAGAGAACACTACCCCTCCCTTCCCCTCCAACCCCTCCCCCATGTCACCTTCAGTGTCGACGATGACGAAATGCATGAACCTCGTCAGACTGCCCACGACAACGACAACGGGAACACCACTGACACCGAGAGCGAGACCGACACCACGGACACCGACAGAAGTGACAGCGACGTCTTATTAATCCCTGCTGAAGAAAATAGAAGCACAGAAGAAAATATTTCTAAGGCGAAGAAAAAGGTGCAACTCTTCCCCTTCCCGGAACACGTCAGCTTACTTGATACCATTTTTAAAGTCATTCGTGTCCAGGTACATCCACCACCCCTCGAAAAACCACTGTTACAAAAAACTGATCCAATAAGGTCAACAAGGTGTAGTCCAGAGGTCACAGAGGTTCCAGGACCAAGCTCAAGTTCATTTGGCTTAGCACAGTGTCATGATGACACTGCAGCGATGTCGGTGTCCGATTCAGCAAATCTCACAGCATTCTCCGAAGCAACTTCTACAACTACTGAAGTAGAAGAAACAATTATTATAGAAGCAGGTGCTGGTGTTAAAATGGATGAATTGAAACACTTGCTGGAACCAGAACAGGAATCGGAGGGAGGAGCTTACCTCCAAGACCAGGGCCATTCAACAAGGTCATCAAGTTTTGCCATCCTCAGTATTTCCTCTACAGCAGCCAAGACGCCCTCCCCCAAGTCTGGTAACGGTTTCTTCTTCCGTCTCTTCAAAAAAACTAAATCAAAATCCGAGTCCAAGTTAACAACGATTAAAGTTACTACCGACAAGGAGGAAGATGCGGAACCGGATCCGGATGAGCTTACGAATTCAACCTCCTCAGACAAGAAATCTGCAAAGACTAATACTAATAAGAAGGGGAAGGACAAGGAAACGAAGCCTGTTGGAAAAGTTCATGAGGTCCCGATCAAAATCGAAGTCGTGGGTTATTTTGACGATACTAATTTTACGACGATGAGGCTGTCTAATTCGATGAAAGTTTGGCTCTGTGACAAGTATGTTAATTTTCATTATTTTCAAATTTATTATTGATAATGGAGTTTAAGTTTCATAGTTAGTTTTAGGGATTTGGATTTAGATTTCATTTTTAGATAGGTGTAGGTATTATATCAAAAATAGTGTAGGTATTTTCTAAAAAAATAGGATTTCGTGTGTTAAATCTCAATAGAGAGGGCTTGGTGTTAATAAATAAGCCATAGGCTGCGCCAAAAATATTTCCACTTGCTTTACATATTCGATTTTCAAAAAGTCCAGTGAGTTATTCATATCTACTATTTATACAATCTAGGTATTACATAATATATCACAGTAAAATCTGCACAATTTATTTGTTGCATATTGTTATTTGTGAAGAATCCAAATGACCCGCATACTTAGCTACACATAAATTGCTAAAGCTAAAATGCACTATCTTTAAAAGTTCAGTGGGTCGATTTGATTCTTCACTCACGATCTCTGGCTCTGACTTCTACCGTAAAGCTCCAAATAGAAACCGGGTCTCAAAAAGAGGCCAGGGGTGACGGCTATAAGTTACGTTACAAAAGCCGGGTCTCCGCGGTAAGGTGCACAGTGCTTTTTTATTCAGCTCAAACTTTTGTATTTTAATAAATGCCCGGTCTCTAATGCTGGCCGGGTGTCCATTATAGACCAGCGGTAGAGGGCCCTGTTTTTAATAGAAGCCAGGGGCTACTATTTGGAGCTTTACGGTAGACAGGTACATTAATTATTTACACCGTCTTTGGTCTTTGCTTAAAAGTGAAGAAATCTGTATATCGTGTGTGAAGATGAAGAACCAAAATGACCCATATCCATTTTTAGCTAAAAACAATATATCAACTATCTACAAAAATATTCTAATATGTCTTGAGAGCATTTAAATTGAACATTTTGCACTTTTCAAAAACATGTAAATACAAAATTTTGCACCTTTTCAAAACATGGAATTAGAACATTTTGAACTTTTCAAAAGCATGTAAATAGATCATTTTATGTTTTTCAAAAACTCGTAATTAACATTTTACGCATGTTTCTCATTTTGTTTTTATGACATAACACATTTTGACTGTAGCTTAAATTGGATATGGGTCAGTTTGGTTCTCCACACACGATATTATGTATATAATATGATTATACTTTGATGCATTTCCAGACCTACTGACATTCTGGTAATTAAAGATGATGGCTCGTTGATAGACCCTAAACAAGCGAGCGAAAGTAGAAAGACTCGAAAATCGAAAAAATCCCACTGTCACAGCCATCGTTCCGCACCTGTCAAGTCCATCAAATCCAGCTTCGTCAAAATCTACGATCATTTATTCACTAAGAAGGACAAGGACCTGAACTCACTTTCAGAAGAACTTACGTATGTCATTAAGGGATTATTATTTCTAATTTCTATACAGATTTTGATTTTGCTTAATTAATAAACTATATTACTGTTGCAAGTTTGAATGCATTGATGTAAAGGATTGACAAGTGTGAAGTATAAATCTTAAATTTTTGACGTAATTTTGTAATTTACTTAAATTGCAGACAAAAGTTGGTGACCTCAAGCAGCTTAGAGGGGCTGGAAATAAAAATCAGTGCTTCAGACACGGATCCTGAGCTAAGTTCAAATTCAGGTCCTTGTTCCGGCTCCAATTCTCATTCTGCTGCAGATCCAGTTCCAGGACCTTCTACTTCCTACTCTACTTTTTGTACTCGGAAAAATAAGCAATTTTCCTTATCGTCGTACGAAATCGTAGACGTTCAAGAAAAAAATCAAAATCAAGACTGAATATCGCATCAGAATCATCTCCTCTGTAGTGTCTACCGTAATATGTAATTATGTTTACCATTTATTTTGAGATAAACCAGAGGGCAATATTCTGAAACGAATTTAAATAATAGTACAAGCTACCTTCAAAGTGTAAAATAAATTACGTTGCAATAATATAGACCACAGTTCACAGTAGAAAGTCTCGACATTTTTTGAGAAGAAATCGGTCATTAACTTAATTGTATTAGCTAAGTCTCAACTGCAACAGGAATTACCTGCCTAACTAGTAAGTAACTCCAACTATATTAATTACGTACTTTGAAAATATTGACTGATTTTTATAACTGTACAAATGCTGAAATAATGGAATTTATTCATTTTAAACTAACGTAAGAAAAAGACTGAGCCATAAAAAACAATAGTATGTATGTAACTTCATTTTTCTATTTATATTCCTTTCATTACCTGTATTATGCGTACAATAACGTCGACATGCTCATGCAACGATGTATAAGTTGTTCGAGTTGGAATATTCGAAATGAATGAGTTAGATTTTAATCATAATAATTAATAATAAATACCTATAAATGTATATAAAATATTAATCAGTTATAAAAGTTCTCGAAAAAATGACAAAAACACTATTTTTGTATTTAATAATATTTTAATTTTTTTTATGTAATTTCCACTTCCACCCACATGCCACACATTGACCATCATTCGACAAAAACTCAACTTCGTGAAGCTGTGGTTATGAATGTAAAAATATTTTTATCAATTTGCAAATTTTTTAGCATGTTTTTATAACGACGAAACCAAATAAAATTTTTCATGTGAGCAATATTTCAAACGTCTATGTTTATAATATCATCTTAACTAAATATAAGGTAACAGTGCATATCAGTTAAAGACGCTGCCACACATTGTGCTAGTTAAAACAAAACAAGTAAAACGAGCCCAATGACCCATTTCTATGCCAAGCTAAAGGAACTTCCTGGTCTTTACTCTCACTTCCTGAGTTTTCAAATTTGTTTTAAGTATTAAACTAATCTACTTGAAATCAAACCAGGAATTCCGGTCATGGTTCCAGTTCCGGTAGCGAGCTTCGGTCCGACTTTAGATTCAGCGACAGCGCTATTTCCGTTGAACGCCCATATATAATGATTTAATTTCTACATTTAAACTAATTTCAAAATACACCATTTAGTAAGAACTGACCTTTCTATCTGAACGCGTCAGCTTAATAAAGTGAGTAAAATAATGGGAGGAAGGGCAAAAAGTCCGCTGAGGGCAAAAAGTCCGCAACAGGGCAAAAAGTCCGCACAGGGCAAAAAG
>JAQFZE010002017.1:0-15780 GCA_034695245.1 Dicyrtomina saundersi | reverse complement strand
GTCATCTATAAAATATTTACGGCCAACTCAAGGTTAGCAACTTAGACCCTTCAGTTAGCATCGGTACTTTGCTCTTTATATACGTACGTCATAATAAATCTACAGGTATGACGAGTAAGTACCTACTTTTCTGACTGGTATAAAATTTAATGTTGCAGGAGGCATTATAATATATGTACATTCTGTTATGAAATGAATGCACCTTTCCTTCGTTGTTAGTCGGCAGTCGGTGCTTTCTTATGCCCATACAAATAGGTATATTATATAGTACGTATCCAACAGCACAATACAACGAAACCATTGATCGTGTGAGGTACGAAGCGTCACTCACAACTATAAATAAAAAGTCTAAACAAGTCAAGACTCCAATTTTAAATTAAATTACAGAAACAGACAGTTTGATGCATGTACCGTTTCTCCTTATTAAATTTAACGACATTTATGACTGTTTTTCCCGTTTAACATAATTTTAAATTTACTCTCATGTCATAAAAAAAGCGCTTAAAATGTATAAAATAAGAAATACAGCAAGAACAAGAACAACCAATTATACGATTCCATAACTTTGTACGCATATAATTAAGTATGTAAAAATAATTGTAAATTTACCGTGCATAGTTAAATGTATGTGTCTAATTATTCCCTGCCATGAGGACGTCCATGTCCAAGTCGATGTCGATGCAGACAACACTTAATCCTGGTACAGCCGCTATAGACAGTACAGTACATACTATATAGACATAGCGTTGGTGTTGATATGACTGATTATGAATGAATTACAATGATAAAGTTTATGATGGAGATACACGCCTTTGCATACTATGGAACTGAACAACCTCGTCAAGAAAAATTTGCTTTGTTTTTTTCTATTACGTGTAGATTTTATGCGACCGTCCAAATGTCACGAGTAACTAATTGTAATAGTACCGACACCGACACCGACGGACCAAGTGTAACGCCCTCAGCGTGCCGATAAGAAATACACTATATGTAATATATTTAATCAGTGTGAAAATCTTATGGAGTCTTTTTGAGTGTGAGTCAGAGGCCTATAGACGAGTCCCCACACACTAATAATATAATTATATCAAGGTAGATGTAGGAACTTGACTCCACTATCTATCAGTACACATTCAAGTATGTAGTGGCTAGGGGCTATGCTTTTTGGAAATACTTAAGAATAATCACGATAATAATGCGGCGGAAAAAGGAAGTATAACGACAACGACAGGGACTTAAGCTTTTGAGTCTGGTCCGGTATCACAAAAATCAGAATATATTCCTTTGAGCTGAAGTTGTACCGAAGGAGCGTCGGCAACGACAACGACATCGACGTGGATGAAATGACGAAATAGAATGGAATGCATGAGATGTAATTATAATTAAAATTAGCATTAACACAGCCTCTCATCGTGGAACATTAAATTAAATTATCAACTCATCTTCGGTTGTCGGTTAGTGGTTGCGTGTAAAGTGTAAAGTGGGCATTAACATCCTCCCAGAGAACAACATCAACATCCTAAAGTGTATGAACTCAAACATAAACATGCACAACAGTCAGCCTATAGTAGGTGCCAAAGTCGATGAAGTGCTCTGACCACGACCACATGTTATCGTTATTATTGAAGTTATCATGTTGACCATCTTAATCTTATAGTTAATTATATAATAATGCAGGGTTTGAGCTCCATGAAAACCCCACAACATTTTTATTTTTATTACTACCTGTTGTAAATGGCTTCATTAGTGCCCTATTATTATTAACTATCCCCTGGTCCTGGTCCTGGCCATAGTCCTATCATGGGTCTTATAATAAAGCCAAAAGAGTCCAATACGATTTGATAAAACGACAATGTCTACAATGTCGTCAATACGTTTAAGTACAGCAGGAGATTACTACATGCGTCATGAAATTCAAGCCGGCTCAAGTCATTTGGTCATCACATCATCATCCAAAATTATCGCATACTTTTCGATTTTTTAAAGCACTGCACTGTTGGCTTTTTACTTACTGACAGATGCAGCAGCTTTTCAAAAAACATAGAAATTGTCGACTAACTGCACACTACACGAGTAACCTTAGGTAGCTACCAACAATTCTATTTTTAGAATATAGAGTGTGTAAAATCTTATGTCATCTGATCCAAATTCAGAGAAAATATCAAGTGGTGTACATATCCTAAATATTTCGAAACTGCACAAATGACAAATAAAGGCATTACATTATATATGAACGGTATGTGTAGTCGGGTGCTCCAATAACATACACGTAGCTTATATATAGTGAATATATCAATAAGATGACAGACAGTTATGTACAGAGGATACAGACAAGTGCCTCGTCCTTTGGTCGGTTCTCCTTTTAGATACCTGTTCTATTCATTTGCTCCGAAATTTTAAAATTCCAAGAAATAATTTGCACTTGAAAAGATAACCATTAAAGGACCCAATTCGAGTTTGACTTACAAGCGTATTCACATTTTTGAAGTGACAAAAAAAATAACAACACTCAAGACTCTAGACACGAACATAATGCAATAATGGAATGGAATGGAATAACAATATCACAGTCAAGCCGACTAATGCAGGAAGATAGGAATGAGGAAGTCTATAGGCTACTGGTCCCCAAACCAACCCCAAACCAACGAAGCAACCAACGGCCAACTATAATCATAATCTAGAATCTCGACTGCACACTGCTGTTGAGCTAAAGCTCAACGCGGACGTCGAGGTCGACGTTGTTGGTCAGGACAGTGCCAGTGCCAGTGCGAGTGTCACCGCTATATAGTTATAGTATGGTGTGGATATAATGAGATAAGATGCAATTTATTATCCTCCATTGTCATAGCTAATCAAATCTTGCGTTGTTCCCTGTTACAGTTATCTCCACGGCTATTTATACTAAACACGTTACATATAATACCCCCATCCTGCTACGCACCCAAGTATTTATATGCTCATTTAATCTTAATGGAATAATAATGTTAATGTTAATCGTTTCTTCCAAATTCAAAGGCATCCATAGCATAACCTAGACCAATTCAATTCCAATCCTAAATCATCACAAGGAACAATAACAACAACGAAAAATTTGCAGCATGAACATTCAACATAACATACCTCTACATTTAAGCCTCGACTGAACTTGGAAGAATAACAACAACGCACAGAAATAATAATACTACTACCTACATAATCTTAAGGCCGGCCTGCTCACTGTGAAATTCTTGACGGGAAAATTCAGATCTGAATCTCATTCTCCATTCGTCATTTATTATCTTTTGCAGTCTGCAGCTCTCCGTGTTATGTAAAGGTAATTATAACTTGTTGGTCGTTACTCCAAGTTGTTCATAATTCCAATTACAATTACAATACAATGTCATGTCATTATTATCTCCGCTTGTCTCCCTTACACGGACCTTACATAATCATCCTTCATTTGATTCCGTGTGTAGGCTTCAGGTGTCAAGACTATCCACTATCCACATCCACTTGTTAATAACTTGTGTGCAAAAATCAAAATCAACGTTGTATTCTTCAATCCTATTCCTACTCCCTACACTACCAAATTCAAAATCCAAATGCACTTTAGAATATTTAATATATAATGTAAACCGTAAAGTAAAGGAACTGTCTGCAGCTCGTCTTTGAGGACAATGAAAAATCTCTTGGATAATATCCATTGCCGTAAATGGCAAAGGTAAAGAACAAACATGTAATCTGGGAAATATAAGAGAATGAGAATGAATCATTCATCGAGTCATTTTGCTGTAATGAAATCATACACTCGTCCACAGTCCACAGCCACACACAGAGGCACGGTCAGAGTCCCAAACGAAACTATTACAAAGTCCCAACTGACTATATCGAGTATAGCATATTTTATAGTTTATAGAACCTCAGACAATAAATCCATTGAATGGACGGAATACTTCTGTGGACTGAACTAAATCGTTTCCAAGTCTGAATTCCGCTACGTAAATAAATCAAAGTACAATATGTACAGTCGCTACTGTGACAGACAGACCCACGGGTGTGCTATTTTACTGTGTACTATGTCTACTGGTGCCGATATGCTGCCAACATCTGTCTGCTCTGCACAAAATAAAGAGACCTCCTCGCAGAATTCAGAATGTTTTTATAAAGTTCACATTTCTGTGTAAGAGCCTCATCACAAAGAAAATATTTGGGCGTCCAAGACTTAATAAGGGAGGATCATTATGATTTCATTTAATGTCAAATATGAAAATAAAATAACGAATGTTATTCAATTTTTCAAGTCCATGTCCATATTAGAACAGTTTCTCAAAACAAAATTGAGTAACATGATATTCCCCCTGAAGAAGTATGCCTCTAGTCCTCCACTCTTTATCAATTGAAACATCAATGAACTTGACCAAAAATCTGTAGTATCAATATCAAAATAAAGCCCCGCATAGAAAATACACGGGCCCTTGTCCCGTTACTTGAAGCACCCAAAATTTTATTTTTCTCAAAAGGCTGACGGCCGTTGCCTAATACTTGGGCAGCATTTTACGATGACTAGAAAGAAGACGAAAAACTCAAACTTTGAAACTATTTAGGCAACCATCTACTAATTGTTTTAGATTAAAAAATCCGTACGCAGTAAAGTTGAGAGTTAAATATTAACCTAAGGTAGACTATAGTCACAATCGATAGCCACCCACGAATAACATAATTATCTAACTATAACACTGATTAAGATATTACGTGCCTAGGTAATATTAATTTAATAATTAAATAAGCCAATTAAATACTTTTATACATAATAAGGGTTATATTTAATGTACTGTATCTACCCAAGTCTTTGTTTTTCATAATAACTTTTGGTGAATTTAGAAAGGGTAGAAAAAATAAATTGACGTGTGTAGCAGTATGCCATAACCATAATTAAGGTATATCGTATGGCATATGGTTTGCATACATATGCTGTGTAATTATGAGCAATTATCATTATTATATTAAATTAAACTTTGATTTAGGTATAAAGTGAAATTATTTTCTCCTGTATAAATTAGTTCTCTTATCCTTTCCTTCCCGTGGATCACAGTCAGAGATTTAGAAAATACAGTAAATTTAATTTATACTAATTGAAAATTATAGTCATTAATCAATCTACCTACCTACATACCTAAAACTGTGCAGGTATCTCAGTCCACTTGCAATCGTTCACAGACTTGTAACACTTGTGTAAGTTGTGTGGCTTTACCACACGCAACGTAGGTGCCTACCGCCTTGTTTGTATATGCCAATATATTGTATGTCTCTACAGTGCAGAATACACAAATGCGACGCAAAGCAAATATACTACCTGGGACATAAAATCAAACATGAACTAATTCATAATTACACAGACTCTGACTTATAGAGAAAACAAATTGCATCTCTCTTGAATGTCGAAGTCGAAAGCACACTTGATGTATTCACCATGATACGTGTACCTGGGTATTTATTAAACAACAACTTTAAGCAGTATAGGTTGTTTGGTATAAACTTAAACGCTAAATAAAAAAGCTCCCTTGAGCTAATTTTAATCATATGCTATTTACTTTGATTGTAAAACCTCAGCTGAATACTTTAACTCTATGCACTTACGATTACAACTCTGACTGCTTGACTTTTGAGAAGAAAAAAAAATAAAGAATACGAATGGGACACAGTGAGTGAGTGCGTGGTCAAAATGAAATGCATGTACGCAATATAACGCAATATTTAATGGCAGTAGAAAACCATTTTGCAATTTCAGTAAATGAACCTGTCATACGTCACTTAAGCTAGGGAGGCTAATCTTACTCGTAAATTTTGTAGAAACTAACTATTGTTATATGTATACGCTAGTTCAAGCCAGGTTTTGCTTCCAGCATTGTAATAATAATAAATACAATAATTCATACTATTATTATTTAATTTTCATTGCTTTTATTTAAGGAGTTTAGCTCTACTGACATGCGTCGCACACTGCATGCATTAATTTACCAAATAATGATTCTCTCTCTGACTCTCTAGAATAAAAATTTAAAAGCTTTGGATTTGGCTGTTAGCATTTTTGAGCCCTTCTATTTAACTATTTTGCTTCCACTACTACCACACTTACAACTATGCTACCGTTTTGCAGGTAAACTTTAAGCGACAAAGCTTCATATTTACTCATTTTTTTTTCAATGTATTTAGGTCCCTTTTACATTTTAATTCTGTATATGAGGGTGCATACACACGTATAGATGTGTTCCTCATAATATATTATAATGACAGAAGCAGGAGCTATTAGCCATGCTCACTTAGGCCTTACACAGAAACTCTTGTTTGTATTTACTCTTTACTACTTTACTATTTTACAACTTAAAATGTTTATAATAGGTCTGACATAACACACATAAACAGCGATACATTGCAAGGTGTTTGTGCTTGAGAAGCACGTAATTCACAAAAATTTAGCATCCACACTGCAGTGCCATGAGCAAATAGTAAAGGAAACCAATTAACTTTATTAAAGAAAGGTCTGCAGTCTGTTAGTCTGTTCCAAAGCGTCCTCTACATACTATATCTACACGCCTATATGATGCCTTCTCATTCTGGTATATGAAAGCTTTTTTCTTTATTTTCACACACACAATAAACTATCAAATAAGGAACAGAATAACACTAATAACAGTATTCATTCCATACAAAACTTGGCGATACGCAAGAATTGTTATATTATTTATGAAACACTGGTTGTCAGTATCTAATTGGGATTAGGTACCTATGTTCCACTATATTCTACTATCTACAGGGACTACATGAAAAATTGCGCAACATGGTTTTCATGAAAAATGGAAAATAAAATCCTTTTGTGACTGATTGATTCAATCTACTGGTATAATACAAAAATTCAGAAATCATTAACTGCAAGGTAACTAAATAAAAAATCCCGAATACAAACAGCCTACAAACAGCATAGGAGGCATATATTGGAGTAACATATTGCGTTTGTTTGTACTACAGAAATAGCAATAATTTTATTAATTTGTATTTATTACTTACCCAATTTGCCTGGAACAATGTCAAACTGGAGATTGTTTCCACTGGTCACAAAAGCTGGATTGGAACTTAATTCCTGAAACATACACAAAAAAATCAACAATTTTTAATAATGTAGGTATACAAATCATGTAGGTTAATTAAGTACATACGTTAAACTAACATATTATGTCATAATAATACAACGGAGCTACCTAAAGCAGTTACAGTACAGTTGATAGTGAATAATACTTTCATCACACCCCCCTGCCTGCTTGCTTTTAAGTTTTAAAGTTCAAATTATGCAACAAGAATTTTATCATGTGTCGATTATATGCCGATAAGAAAGTCGTACACGTCCATAATTATGTAAAACCACAAATAATGAGGGAACTTTGGAGTTACAGAACTAAACTGAACTGGAAGTTAACGGGATGAATTAGGGAGAAATAACAGACCTCCATCCGATTAAAACTCATTAAACCTCCAAGTGTATGTTACAATACACACAAATTAGCATCATTTTAGAAAATAGTGTGGAGAGGGACATAAAGGCCACTGCCACTAACCAGATCAAATCCCGAGACCCAAACCAGCCAGCCGACTGGGCGGACACGGTC
The DNA here is from genome assembly GCA_034695245.1 of Dicyrtomina saundersi. Lineage (NCBI taxonomy): Eukaryota > Metazoa > Arthropoda > Collembola > Symphypleona > Dicyrtomidae > Dicyrtomina > Dicyrtomina saundersi. The sequence continues at coordinate 8,140 of JAQFZE010002017.1, read as the reverse complement.
CGAATAAAAGTACTCAAATGAATCCCACACTAACTATTCTGTATAATATACATAGGTACCTGTGTACATACTACGAAACTTATCGTTAGCACTCATAGAATATTGACTGTAGCGGTTGTAATGCAGTGAGAGTTACCATTACCAGACCACGTCCTTTGCGGCAATTTTTTGAGCGAGAAAAAACCCAGAACCAGAAAATCCTTTTGAATTTAAATCCATTGCATATAAACACCAACATCAACACATTCTACTAATCTCAAGTCTCAAGAAAGGCCAGCAGCAGACTTACATAGATATACCCCACAAAAACTACATAAAAGGTAGCGGAAGCATCCACCAAGCAAGTTTAAAAACTTCAAACCTTTAAATTGCAAATACAAAACCTGACAACTTTTTGAGTTGACCAAACCAAAAAACCCCACGAAAGGATACAACAATAATAAAAAAAGATTCACATATATACATATATAATTACAATAAATAGAAATAAAAGAGGCAAATAAGGAAAACAAAACAGATTTTTGCACTTTTGTCTTCTTGGACATACACGAGCGCGCCCGTTCGACACGTTCAAACAATCTAAATCCAACAAAACAATTCAACACTCGATCCAACATCCAACATCTCCTGATTACAGTTCTACAGTACAGTCCATGCATGACAGCATTATTACCATCACATATATGCAATCTCTCACAGTAACAGTACATCGAAGATATAGGTATATAAAGCATCCTTTTCAAATCTAGATCATTACCATCTTCTCATTTAATTGCCAGTTCTGAACTATTTAATGATCAGCTATTTAACTAATCCTAACTATAACCCTGCATAATAATCTGCAACAGCAGTTGGATCTGATCTGAAGAAGTTTAATCACCAGCGTAGCATTTACGGATCTGAATTTGCCTCGGTGCAGCTTAATATACCCGTAAGCAATCCGACACATATACGTAGGTACCAAGGTACACAGTTCTGTAGGCTGTACGGTTCAGTTTTTAACATTTATACACAAGCAAACAAACATGGATGCATCCCCGTAAGGTCTAATTCTAATTTGTTCTTAAATTCTTAAACTGGAATACAAAAATATGTAGCTACCTACCTACACCCATATCGTATCATATGCACATACTATGTAAGTAAATCGTGCCCATATAGGAATAGGACGGACACCCCTATCTTAACCATATTATAAAGATGGCAAGCGTTCTGCTCTTTAATCTTTACCACTGCACAGCAACGCAGAAGAGTCAGTCCACACGCACCGCACTGCTTGTTTTTCTTAAGCAAATTGGCAATTAAAATTTTGGATTTGCAATTAAATTAGATGACACATGACGCAGATCAGAAGCAGAGAGTAAGTAGTCACTAATCTCATGGGTATGATATATGTGAAACCGCCAAGACAGAGCAGCCGGTGGTGAAGAATGGAGGGCCTCCTTGTAATTATATAATTATACAGTAAAAATCAACGTTCAGAGCGCTCTCATCCAACTCATCGGTCGATGGTTTGGTTTTGGTTGGTCAACAACGATTAGTCCGTCTGTCTCTGATTCTGATCTGACACAGTGCTCTGTGACGGTAGCCTACAATCTACAATAATACAAGAGCTACTACAGTATTGATTGATATCACGATCCTGCATCGATCAATAGCATCCACACTAAATAGCGAGTGTTTGTTCGAAAAATTTGTGTAAATTCAATATTCAATTCGTATCATAGACTGATATGCTAATAACTACTGACTTTAATTAAGTGATTTAAATTCTGATTGCAAACTATGAAAAATGAGGCCACACAAAATGTAGCAGCCTGAAAGGCAAGGCCTTTGTTCTACGTACACATGTTACGTACCCACACATTCACCACAGCATTAGTGCAAAGTATTTAGCTACTGGTAATTTTTAAAATATTCAAATAATGGAATGGAAACCAGCAGAGTTGATGAAAAACTTGTCAATAATCAATACTTGGGACTTGGGAGTTTCTACATTCCATTGTACTGCACAGAATTTTTACTCTCCGTAACGTAAAATACAGCAGCAGTAGTAATAAGAGCAGTAGCCAAAAGGCAGGTGCGTATATATAATTATATATCAATCAATTTGACATAGGTATATACTTTTAAAATATTAAATTATTCCTATATCCATAAAATTGATTCTTGATCCCAATTAGGATATAAATACGAAGCTGAATGTGAGTGAAAATGACGTCTCTATATGAAACTCTCTTTTATACGATATATAATCTACATAGTGCGTATAAACGTTAACGGCAGAAAATAAAAAATGTTTAGTGTTAAAAATGAACTTGAGACCTTATACTGCAGCCTTATACTCAAACACAGAGACTCTGACCTATACTAATTTGCATTTAAATATATAGATAATCATTATTAAATTTAAATAAAAAGAAGTAGTAAATTTTGATTGGCTCTTTCCTGCCGCTTCTACTGTTGGTTCTGTTATTAAATGAGAATGACCCAGGGGGACATCAGATATTTGTACCACTAGTGCCAGAACGATAACCGCCACAGTATTTAGTACAGCATAATGCATATATAAGAAGTGTACTGTCATGGGCTTTAACATAGTCATATCCCGCAGCTTCCTCATAAAACAGCAGAGAGGGAAGAAGTGAATAATGCATATTATATTTTCTTTTTAAATGTACAACAAATTAAATTATTAGTTAGCGGAGCAATAGCTTCAAAATTCCAACGCCAACTCCAACCAGGATGATTAACCTTAATACAATAGAAGAGAACCACCACAGAACTGAAACTTTATTGTTATTGTTATTCGAGAAAGAAAAAATAATAACATATCTTATATACAATTATACACGAAAATATAGTATTTTCATGAAAAGAATTTTAGATGGGCACAGCTTGGAGCGAGTAATTCTACTATCTCTACAGAGATTCATTGGTGTGGCCTGGCCTGGCATAGCACTGCTTGACTTTATTGGCATCCATCCTTTTCGTTATAAGATGAGATCGCAATGCACAAAGGGAAGACAAAAAGCTAGACTAGAAAAAATATCTACCTAGTCAAGCCGCATTAAAAAGACCCCAGACCAAAGAACCCTGGAGATTACTATCCTTCTCTTTTTTTTCTGTAATACTTTCAATTTTCTTATAAAACATCACATCACATCACCTCCACTACCACCACCACCACACCACTCTCCCTACCTACACCTAGTCTACCTACCATACCACATGCCACATACCACCATCCTATCCTATACCCTCGCGTCGCCGCAACAAAATGTCTTTAATGAATCAACCAAAGCGAAATGTCTTTTCAGCTTATAGCTGTTTACAAGAATATTATTTTGGTCGACCCATTTTCTTCCTCTATTTCTTTCTTTACTCCTCATTTATATGGGTATCATTTCGTCTTGTGAATTTTTTTCAGCCCTCAACTATTCTAGTTATTCTAGTACATATTACTTGTCGTGCGTGCACTCTTGGGTATTACTACATGAGGTGGATACAACAGATCAACAGACAAAGCTAACATGTTGAATGCGACTATAAAGAATCAAGATTGGATTTTTTTTCATTTTAAAATAATAATCATTATTATTAAAAATCCAAGCGCAGTCGTCTACATGACCGTGAGTATAAATCAGCATATTATAAGCTCCTAATAAACGCATGAAATAAAATACGAGCAAAAAAATAGTAAAGGAGATTTGGAAACGCATAAAAGAAGGTCACATTTTAATAGTTACATATCGACGTTTTATGTCACCATAAAATAACTCTTTTATTTTAAACATCTATGTCAAAGTCAAGTCAGTTTACAAGTATACCTACAGCAGTATACAAATCCAGTTCAAATTCAAGATTAACACATATCCCTTCACCAGGTAAAAGGCATGAGCAGTCAAAATGTGCTTAGACGGCGACTGTAAAATGGTGAGCATAAACATAATTGCGTATCTCGCTTCAATTTTCTCCTGAACGACTTTAGGAACCCTTCTCAGCCAGATAGGTATGTTGACGTGAGTACAGGAGAACAAGAGAGGGTATTATAGTAATAACAATAACAATGAAAAGGTGATTAAGGTGACACGTTCCTTCATGCTTGATTATCCTATCACATCTCTATATAATACTATTATTAAATGTACTGTAATTGAAATTGAAACGAATAACATCAGCCTCAGCCGCAGTCATTTCACAAATAAAGATAAAGGATAAAAAAATTGGTTTCTAATCAAGTCATTTCATGGAGCTTTTTTACCCTGTAAAAGGGTCAAATACATGAAAATGATGCAGGGCACAGAGTATAAGAGACCGTCGTAAAGACCCAGTGACAGGAATACTGAAGGAGAAACACTGTCAACGTCCGAGTCGAGTTAAACGTAGGTTCAGGAAGCCCAACGACCAACTACCAAGAAGTGTTTTTGATAAAGGAACTAAAATACGATGATTATTGCAGATACAAAATCCCATTAGAAAATAATTAGCTGAGGCCAGAGTGCACTTATTATAGCGGAAAAGGAAATGTATATGAAATTCCTGAGTGTGGATGCATCTGTATTCTCTACATAGAGACTACATACATAGGTGTAGGTAGTAAGGCATTTTCATGGCTCTCCCTTACTTACAATCGCAATCAACGACGATGAAATTAGAATTACCATCATTACTACTATTAGTAGCAGCAGTAGCATTCTGTGTTTATTTATCATTACTATATATACACTTTTATCTAGGGTGGAAAATCTCGGGGGAAAATTGCAAGTTCTATAATTTTCTTGTCATTTAAAACTTTATTTTTGTGATTACAAGTTTGTACAACCATCTCATTCAATAATAAAGCACTTAAAAAAACGCTGTAAAAATAAAAATAATCACATAATTTATTATAGCTACAATAATATATATATAGCGTTTTTGTTATCATCTCAATTCAATTCACTAACTGCCCCGTGTGATCCAACCGTCTACACTAGTTTATATTGAAGGTATATATAACGTACGTTCCTCGGATTTTATCTCTGTTCAGGTTCAGATTAAAAAAGATAAAGAGGAATAAAGTCAACATGTGGAATGAAATGGAAGAAATGAGCATGTAAAACAAAGGCTAGGTAGTCATATTTCACAGTTAGTATTTTCTAATTCGATTTTACTTTCTTGGGCTTCTATAGCTTTACTCAACCTTTACCCTTTACTATTACTCTACAGAATCGCAGAAGGCAAAAACAGGGAGCCAACTCTGATTCTCTAAATAATATAATAATATAATACAGCAATAATATATATTACTTTATATGTTCTATTTTCACTCATTATTTTCATGTTTAATGTCCATGTTAATTTTGTGAAATTATTTATAATTTTAACTTTGATTCAAATCTATCAAGGGCTTCCGTGTATGGGCATGCTATTATCTACATATTATCATTTTGTGTATGTGATAACATAACACTGCGGTCATTTATGAGGACCAATATTAATTAACATTAACGACACCAAAAGTCAACGTGGCCTCTTCGTTAGAAGCAAATTCGTGTCCCTTCAATTTCGAAACACCGACGGTGTGTTTTCAAATGCATTTGCCGCACATTATGCGTTTGTGCGTACTAACTAGTAAGCATATTTAATAGCCAAAACGCACACAATAGTTATTAGCCTCTGGCAGTCTAAAATTCTACCACCAACATGCAGCACAGCCGCAATAATAGAGCCAGAGAATTGAAGTTAGCTTAATAGTAATAATAGGTAATAGCAGTAGTAGGAGTAGTAATAACATATTTTATAACTTTGTGTATTTAATATTGTGTTTAAGTGTGTGAATTTTCCATCAATTGAAATTCTATTCATTGAATGAAACTTTCTCCGTCTTGGTTTCAAATTTCATATTCAAAAGAGTAAGTATAATATCCTCACCTCTCGTCATAATACACTCCGTCGTTTGTCAAGCCAACTCATTTCAAAAGAGATCTTGGAATTCCAATTCAAAAAAAGACGACTCAATTCATTTGAAACGTATATATATTTAATATTAATATGTCTCAATGTGTATATGTATAATCCTCTGCATGGAGTCATAAAACTGCAACACGCATGTTAATTATACTACTATACATATATTAACTGGTACTGTACTGCACTGGTGTGTGTGTGTGTGTGTGTGTGTCTGAATGACTCAAGAGAGCGCACATTTTTTTTCGTGAGACCAGCCGAAGTCGAAGACGAAGCCGCGGGACTACATTAAATTCTATAAGAATGGATATTCACAACAACTCACACTCAACGATTCAACATTCGTTGAATTAGGGATTGGACAGGATCTGCGATTGTGACAGCATGAATACAATTATTACAATTTATATCATTTCTTTCCTGACTTTTTTCTGCATGTTTCAAGTTTCCCTCTAGACAAACTTTTTTAATTCGAAATAATACTATAGCAATGAAGCATATTAGCATATTACACACTATGAAGTCTACACTCTACACTTTGGTAGTCTTAATGGCTGGAGTTGAATTTGGATTGAAAACTATAACCGTAAGAAAGATGTGTAAACCTTCTTGGCTTTGTATAGCTTGAAAAGACGGACGGCGAGATATACGATCAAATATACGAGTACACACGATTTGAAACTATCAAAATCAACAACGGCAAAAGATTTTACAATTTACTGCAGTCTAGAGAGTCACAAAATGATTTAGTGGAAAGGTCACGAGGTAGTCAACATACTGTGCTCTAGTCTACTCTACGCACAAAGCTATTCACATAATATTGATAATTAAGTTATGGCTGGACTTCAGTGACATTATTTGACTAACAAATCAAAACCAAAAAAAGTTGCTATTCCATAGCTGCTACGATACAAGTTAATCGTCTTATTATGTTCTTGGCCAGTTTTTTGCAAAGTAACACTCGATCATCAGTTGAAAGGAGTTATCCAATAATCCTTTAAAAAATCTCGAAATCCATTATTATTCCTCATCCCCAATGATCGCACTGTACAACAACAAAAATCTCTTGACAGCTTCTAGGCAAGTTTCCTAAGCCTAAAGATAAGTCTGATCACTTTTTTGATGATAATCTTGAATTGAATTATTGTGTCAACAAATTGATCAACTATTTTGCATTTTTATACAACTCTCAGTCAGAACTTCATAATATAGTAGGTACGATCCTTGTACTGTGGGAAACAAACTACTACTGCACAAAAATACACGAAATGAACCCAGCATTTAATACCTCTATACGCATATGAGGACTCTGTCACCCTGCCCACATCTCACCTCCACACGACTTCCAACTTGAAATACTTAAAATGTAATAAAAACAATTTGCCAATGATGTAGGTACTTAATATAATATAATCTCTCTCACAAACACTTTTCACATCTACATTTTCAATCACAATCAACTTTATTCGGAAATACGTTCCTACTTAATTTGAATATAAGGATGCAGAAGGTTTTATCTAACTCTCAATCATATTGACATTTATATAGCTATTTGTACAGAGATATATCCACCTACTAGGTACTCGTGGATTGTGGATTTCTATATCAACGGAAAAGATATCCCTTTACAGAACACTCCAGCATAGAAAGTAGATACACGTTTTTAATTTCTGACTGTGAGCCCACTTCTTATACTTCATTATTCATTTACTAAAGTGTTTATATTCTTATCTCTCCTCATTGATCATGATCGTCGTATCGATTAGAAACGAGTTATATCTCATACAGAGTGTTGGCGGAGATGAGTATTGGACTCGTGAATAAGGAGGCAGGTTTAATATATTTTTTTTATACTCTCTCAATAATATGAAATGATTCAACACACTCCTCTAAAACATTAACGCAAACATACTGTACAAACTTGATAATAGAGTTAATGTGAATCATATGTGTACAGTCGTTGCGAGCACTTACTCAATACACTTGTGGTATGGTTCAGGCGCGGATTCAGGGGTGGGCAGCAGGACAGTTGCTTCACCCCAAAATGAATTTTTTAACATACGGGCATTTAAACCAAGATACACATATTATGTATACTAAAACATTAAAATACCATGATCCTAAAAGCATGTAAATAGAACGTTTTTGCACTTTTCAAAAACATGTAAACAGAACATTTTGCACTTTT
>JAQFZE010002016.1:0-15781 GCA_034695245.1 Dicyrtomina saundersi | reverse complement strand
CCCCCCCCCCCCCCCAGAAAAAAATCCTGGATCCGCCGCTGCTGGTCCGTGTAATTTGGTCCTTGGTCCCTGTAATTTGGTCCTTGGTCCCTGGTCTCTGTAATTTGGTCCCTGGTCCCTGTAATTTGGTCCTTGGTCCCTGGTCCTATTTGGTCCTGATTTTAGTACAACCCCTTTTCCAGGCCTTCCCCACACTGATTGAACACCTTTGACACCAAATCAACAAAATTTGGATTCATCAGACTAAAGAACATTGCTCAATTGATGAGGTCCTCAAGACCGGTATTCGCGGCCCCAATTTTCTACTTTATTCGAATTTGATCATGTATGTTACTCGTTGTGTTTTTTTGGGGAGCGTAATGGTATAGGGCTTTTTTTCTGCTCACGGAGTCGGAACGTTAGTCTATATCCCCACAACCATGATTGAAGAAGTTTACATGGATATTTTAAATGAAAATCTCGAGAATTAGGCTTAAACCTATACAAAAAAGCCCAACCGAATTGATCACTGTCCGACAAAAGGAGTGAAAAAATATTAGCCCTGAATTCACAAAGAAGCTAGTCGAGTCTGTCCCGAATAGGATTCGGGACCTTTTGGGCGCAAAGGGAGGTCATATCAGATATTAAATAGATGAAGTTCTAAAAAAATTTAAAATCACGCAGACTAGTTTCCCTTATTTTTTCATTAAATTTTCGCATTTATTTAATTTCTAGAAATTTAGTTAAGCTACAGCTTTTGCATGCATTGCAATTTATAACTAATAAAGTGACTTACATTTATTTACATTCACATGTTATTTGCTCTGAACCGTTTATGAGTTATATGCATTTTAATTCATCACAATCTCAATCGCGAAGACTAACTTACACAGGCTGTACATAATATCCTGGTTCCCCGTGTTCGTACCGCAGGTGAAACTTGAAAGTAACTTTCTTCTGAAGGGATGCAGAGCTAAAGTGCTGCCAGCGACGAGAGACGAGACGGCAATTCAACAACGCTTTTCGATCAAGATCCGTGAATATGGACTCCAGTATCTGGCAAATAAATAAAATTGTAAACTTTTAGACTGATACACATTTAAATTAATTACACACTATAGAACTGTGACGAAGGAAAAGTCAATTTATTTTCAAAAGTGTGTTTCTGTTATTCATTTGATAGACATATCCTGTTTTGCCAAAAAACTCTATAATTATTGACGCTGAAAGTTGAAATCTAAATTAAACTACCTTAAATAAGCTTTGTTTCTTTCCTTTATACATAGTACTTGCGTACCTAATATTAAATATTTAAAACCGAAAAGTGTATTAACTATATTGAAGCATCTGGGCATGTTTTCACGTGTTCAACATTAGATTCATAATTCATATGATAATTAAAAGTATTTATTCCAAGTCCAAGCAGCCATTCATTTTTAGTGATTGAAGATTGTCATAAAAGAACTTACATGATCAATTGAAAACACACTTTCTTCCGGTGAGCAAGATGAATTCGGAAAGAGCAAAACCACATTTTTAGTCCCACGTATAGTATTTCCCTTTGAGCTTTTCTCATCAAGATCAGACAGGTTGAGGTCATCACCGGCAGTAGTGGAAGATTTAAATTTCTTAGTTGGAGAAACTTCTGATTCGTTGTCGGTCATGACGTGGTTTCCCCTTGGTTGATCTTTTAATGTATGAAATTATGCTATCGATGAGAATCTTGCAGGTGACCAGCTAACTAGTAAGAAGATTGCGGTGCAGCTAAATTATGAATAGCAGCCGTCACTTTCTGAACTGCATGTTATCTATCACCTTCTGCAAGAAAAAACAAATAATTAATCGAATTATTATTGATGAATCGGGAAATTACAAGCAAACCATCTTACTTAGTTTTATACAATTGAAATTACAATCGAATTTTATTGTGTATTAATGTACTCTAATTGTAAGTTAGGTAACATAAACACTTTCACTAGGAACTATAGGGTTCGGGTGTAGTTTTTACCAAAAGGGTTAAACTGGTTTAATCCTAACCCAAAAATTTGAGCGTACTTATTCTACGTTCAAATTTTTAAAGCTGAGTGGGGTACGTTTGTTCCTGAGTTCTGCTAAGCCGAGGGTCATAGGATTTCAATGCAACACACCAGACCGAACCTTCTACTACTGATCTGCTGACCACCCACGGCCCACGATCGATTTTCTGCAACTAAATTATTTTTGGTTAGGCTGTGTCCCACCCGGCAAAAATTTGCAGAATTCCAAATTCGAGCTTTGGAGCAGTTCCAGAGCATTTTTCAGCAATTACAATTAGTGCTTTTAGAACCTTATCACACTTATCAAACTTCTTTCTGACCCCTATTTAAATTACTGACTTTGTATTTATCCTGATAACTTGATAAATAACATGAAGATACACATTTTAGTGTAAAACAGGGGCTCATAATACATTGCAGAAAATAAAATGTAATATTGTATTCTAAATGTAAGTTAAAATACTATAACATCCGAGGAATATTGCAATTTCATTTACAATTACAATTATTACGGTTTACAATATTCAATATTACGGCACTAACTTTAAGACAGATGACAGCTGCTACGGTTATAGATTAGTTATGACTTAAGTACTTAACAAAGCTGGGGGAAAATTTACCTTGCTCACTTCCTACCTTACATTTTTCACTAAAAAAAAAGACCTTGTCGATATGTTAATTTTCTTTAAAATGTCTTAGTACAAGTCTAAGGTTACCGTAAAACCTATCAACTGTTCAAAAACTGTCAACTGTCGAAAACGTTGTCAATAACTGCAGTCATTTATTATTATATCAGTATTTATTGAAAGGATTAGCAGAGATATGATATTCAGTACCTATTAAAAGTTCACGTTTAGTAAATATTAAAATGCTATATATTTAATCTTTTACCTTGCACGGATCCGTTGCTATTATTATTTGGTATTATCTGGTCACTTGGCCGTCGTCAGCTCGTAGCAATTATATAGTATAATTAAAAATGGACAGGTGAGGTATCTTGAAGCGTCAAATACCAATGGTCGATCGTATGTTTTACAATGTACAAGTTTAAATGGAGAAAATAAAACTGACCGACTGATGATGATTGGTGATGATAAGATTTAAAGAATGAGAGAGAAAATCACGAGCCGCAAACACGAAGAAAGAAAATTTTCCGGCGTAGATGCTCACTAGGGGAAATCCACCATCCAGGTTCGCTGCGGTAGCTGCACTTGTGTCGGAACGTATGGTTAGGAATATAAGTTTTGAAGTTTTGGCGGAATCCTAACTGATGACTTTTTCCCACAGAGATAGAATACATAGAGAGAGTACTGATATCTCTATGCACGTATTTTTCACCAGACCTCATGAATGAATTTATCCGTAGCAGGTTAGCAGTGCACTAGAAACTGCCTGCAGTGGCGCCATCTACATTTTATCACAGAACTTCGCTTTGACTTTTAGCTTTTGACCAATAGGATCCACCAACAAGCTCCGACCAAAAAATACGACTGCCTTTCGCATTAAAGTACACAACCATAATTATTGCATTACCTACCTACATAATATGTTTTCTCTCCTTAATTTTATGAAAATGTTTATTTTCACTTAAAATACACAATAATTTGAAATAAAACTGCACTAACCCCATTATCAATTAGAATTAGAATTAAAATAAATACAGTTTAGCGAAGTTTTTGCATTCAATTACACTACAGCATTGTGAAAACCGAACCAAAACATGGAAAGTGAAAACTAAGTTTCATCAGTGCCCCAAAAGTGAAAACGGATTTTTACCAGCACAATTGTACATAAATGAAGCTGTCTGGATTAAATGTGACTGTACAATGGCTTCGAAATGTATTTTACGTTTATGCAAAGACAGGAGCTGTCCATTAGTCCATTAGTGTAATGTGAAAATGGTGAGAAATAATAAGTATGGAATGATCTCATTAAAAAAATGATATATATGATACATTGTGTTTTATATTTAAACTATTGAATTATTTAGCAGTGTTCCTGCAGTGTGTTGACTTCCAAAAATTAGAGATTTAGTCAGAATCAGTTGAAAAACGTAAGGTAAAAAGTAAAACAAATAGGTGAGATAATTTTTTGAAAAAATTAGGATACATGTTATGTAGTTTTTTGAAATTACTTTATAAAGTAAGGTGTTTTTCCTTTAAGGAAAATCTTTGCCTACCAGTGATGTACTTGAATACTTTGGCATTATTTTGTTGTAAATAAGGCTAATTATTTACTTAAATTGTGACAATATTTCGTTCAGCTTCAAATGTTAATAAATTAATTTCAATTTATGTACAAATAAATCTATTTTTGCTTTGCTTTTTACCCACATTAATTTTATGACTGCTATGCATTTTAAGATAAAAGTATAAAGTAATAAACATTTAATTTAGATTGGAAGAATAAAAAATTACGAAGAAAGTACACGTGTAGTAGAAAGATAAATTGCATAAATAATAATATTAATTCCAGTAGCTAGCAGGTCTTCAATCGCACACTCCAGAGACACCTAGTTATGCGAAAGGGAGCTGCAGTCTTAATGCTAAGCATACCAAAAATGCAAACGGCGCTTTGCCCATTGCTGCCTTCCTTTTTGCCGGGAGTACTCTCTCTAGGTATTCTATCTCTGTGCTTTTCCCCGAGCCCAGATATTAAGTAAACTGACAGTATGGTGACCACGGAATTAAAAAGGGAACCCCTACTTGCCTCAGAAAAGTGCTTACGAGCGTAGAACTGTGACATCTAAATGAGTGTGCAACAAACTCTCTGCTTGCATGTTAGGAAATGCTGATGAGTTGTTGCAAGCAGTTCCGCCCCACAGCTGAAGAGGCGCTGGTGTGCCAAGTCCCTATACAAATGTAATGCTGAGGAGCTGTTGCTTGCACATGACTACAGACAGCGCCAGCGTACGCAATGATTTCTTCTATGTATCAGGCGAAGCTGGAGAAACGTCCTCGCATGGGAGTTTGATTGCAATGCAGAATCATTACAGTGGGCCTTCCCTTTTAACTTCCGTGATGGTGACACACTGGTGACAACTCCGGTCGTACCCTGGAATCCGTACCCCGCCACTAATTAGTACCCTCAGCTCTGCCAGATTTTCATATGTTAACCACGGTAAGGGATAAATCTGAACGTCCGACTTTTCCAGCATTGCCAGACCGGCCAGACTACCCTATGCATTCGAATGCAAGCCTATGCCGATTTATCATTACGTCAAGATTATTGCAAGACCCTATACTATTGTGGTAAATAGTTAATAATAACCCACATTTTTACTACAGCTGACTGCAAAGTAATTACAGTTATTAATGCAATCTATTATGTAATAATTATTTGCCAGCATTTTTAATATTACTTGATTTCCAAATTATAGTTGATTTACTTCATAGCTTTATTGTTTTCTGTAATTCCAAACAAAATTACATAAATGAACTTTCAAATGATTGAACATTCTATTTAGCACCGATGATTCGAAATTGACCGTAGTACGAAACGGTGAGGGTCTCCAAAGGGTTAGGAGTAGGTTGCCCTATGGGATGGCCCATACTTATCAACGTTGCTTCCCCTAACTTCTTAAGGACTTCATCGTGCTGCTCCACTGGAATGTTTCTAGGAATATAGCGTTTCCAAAAGTGTTGGTATTCCAATAGCTCTCTGAAAATTTGATTTGTTCCATAATCCCAGCTTCTTTCGATGTAGTCCACTTTTAGAGATGACAAGCCGGCCGCAAAGAAATACTGACGCCACCATTCGTGCTGTGTCTCAATACTTGGGACCTGCATAAGTTTTTCAAATTCTGCCCTGGTCTCGGGAGACAAGGACGGGTGGAGGGGATCAACTGTGAGAGTTGTGTTAATGTAAACACGCCCCCGTTTACGAAGTAATCGGACAATATTTTGAGCTGCACGGGAACGGAGGTCATCGGGGATCCAGTGAAGAACTCTGTTTGACCAAAGTAAGTCAACTTTCCCTTCCAGGTCGTGAAGTGTCCTGTGAAGGGCCTCCCATGGAGCACTGATGTCTTGGATGAAAAAGTCAATTTCTTTGGGATTGTTTCTATTCAGTTTTATGGCATGTTCCACCATGCCTGGGTCAATATCACACGAGTACATTTTCTCGTGTGGAATTCTTTCGGAAACGAGCTTCGTCACATTCCCACTTCCACAGCCGATTTCAAGCAAAATTTTGACGCTGTAAAAATATGCACGGATTAATAGGGCATTTTGAAATGTCAGTTTACAAATTGACGTCAATTGAAAATTACTGTTTCATTTAGTAAAATATTTTGAATGGTGTAAATAGTATAATACGCATTTGATTGAAGCAGCTACTTAAATTATAATAAATTATTAATAAAATATATAGAGTAAAATATTTACACGACGTTTCTCTTTTGGCAAGACTATACAAATAAAATCCACACATTTTGGAAAAAGACAAATAAATAAAATACGCGCGTTTCTGAAAGAATAAAGTTTGCTTACTTTTGAAAACGCTAAAACAAAGAAATTGAAATACAATTAATTTTAAATTCTCTTACTCTTTCACTCCATCATTAGAGATCTGTTCAAACAAATCTGTTGAGTCCTGAGACTGGTGAGCTCCATTCCTTTCATTGTACGTCTCAATATTTACCTCCATTTTTGTTGTTTCCTTTAATAAAAATATAACTACAAATTACCTGTAAATCTATAGTAAGTACATAGTACTTTATGCACTTAAAAATAAAAAAATTAGAACTCAGAATAAACTGAGAATACAATAGAGGATTAAAATATTAAAGTATTTAGCAAATCCGAACTGAAATGCAGCTTACGGTGTAGGATCCACAGACTATAGGAACAAACTATCCAAATCCAGCAACTATGCAGATTAGAGCCACACGAGAACTATCAGTGTTTTCTGTAAGAGGTATCAAGGTCGAAACTTGGAAGTTGGAAGTGTGTTGAATAATATGTAATTGTAATTAATCTATGCAACTATTTTTATTTGTCAGAAAGCTTCGAATATGAAATTAGATTTTACTTGCTCAATGCTCATGTACTTACGTATTGTCATAGCATAAGTATTATATAATTATGAAAGAATTAATATAGCACTAGCACTCTTATCATTGAATTCAATGTGTATTAACTACATTATACTCAACGTCACAAGTAGAAGAACTTGTTTTTTTTGTTCATTTAAGAACCTACACTTACATCAGCAAAAACAATTTCTGGCTCGTAAAATCGTATCCCGTTTGTATTCAATGTACCTACATACATATGGCACATGATTACTTTTAGATATCTATTAATCACGACAAATTCCTTTATGTCAACTCGACGGCAGCCGTCCGAAAATAAAATTACAATCTTAAAATATCAATGCAACTGACAAACAAAACGGTCCAGTATAGAGCAAAATTTTACTTTGAACTAATTTTTATTTATTGTTAACACAAAAATCTCATACTTAATAGAAAATTATTTCCCTCGAATAACATTACATGTAAATACAATTAGAGGGAAATAATTTAATAATTATGGCGTGTTGTTTGGACGTAACGTAAAATAGAATTAATAATTCGGTAATATTTTTTGCTCGTATTGTTGATGGTTGTATTGTTGATGAGGCTATAGCCTTATTATATATAAAAACTGTGTAACTGTACTATCTAACCACTGAATAAAAATAATCAAATAAAGAACTAATTAGTTATGAATTACCTACAAATAATTACAAAACACCACCAATGTAAATACTTGGAAAATTAAAAGTTAAACTCGAAATGGAAATTCCTTTCCAAAATATGTAACTTATAGATTAAAAAAGATGATTTTCGATTCTAAAAAGAGAATTGAATGGAAAATAAGAATTAAATTTGTACAATACATAGTATAGACAGACTAATTAACGGAATTCCTATAGTATTAGGTATAGATTCAATATTAAATATTATGTTTTCAAAATCCACAAAACTTTGAACCCCCTGTCGTCGGCTTAACCATGTCGTAAATGGCTATCTTTAACATGGGATGTCACCACAGCGGCCAAGTAGACCCATTGCCCCTGCCGATGCATGGCGTCATTTGTGGACGATCCCATATCGAATCAGTTCATTTCGTGCATGTGGCATATAATTACCTACTACTATCAGCATTTATGTTTTTAAAAAATTTAAATCAAGTCATAGTTAACTAAATCAGTCTGACATTAACTTTTCTTAACTCTACCAAGATTCTATTCACTTGGCAAATAAAGGTGAAAAATGAAAAGTTTTGGCCTTTTACTTGGTATTTGGAAAGTTGGTGGAACTAAAACAGCAAATCCCAAGCAAAAGTTTTTGAAATCGCGGACTTTTTACTTTGTATTCGGAAAGGAAAAAGTTTTGTTGTTTTACTTTTTTAAAAGTGTAGGCAAAAATGTTTAAAGGAACGGAAATTTTGCGTTTTCAAACGAAAAGTGCAAAGCATAAAGTAAAAAGTGATTAAAGGAACGGGACCCAGATCAGATATTAAACGCGTTTATTAAGAAAGCGCTTAAACAATAAAAAGACAAACGTTCCCACTGCAATCCAGTTAAAAACGAAATTGCAACAAACATCAAGAACATAAAATCTCAAGAGTTCAACCAAAAACTGCATTGAGGCAAGTACAAGTCCGAAGAAGTGTAAATAAAAAATAATCAGAACTTGGGTTCCGTTAAACGATAAGGGCAACGGCTCCGGAGATGTACTGTCGTAGTACTGACTTCCCACGTCACTAGAATTCTGCAACTCATTTTGCTCTTTCATTTAATTCAACTGTGTCTAGTCTGGTACAACTCCCATCGCTTCCAAAGCCAAAAAATCCCTGAATTCAACAGCGTCTTCATACGATTTGGTACATGCCAAAAGTTAACATCGTCCCACTCGGTAATAAAATAGAATTTGGGTGTTTTAAGAAACCGATTTTCTGTGTCCTGATTGAATGCCCACATTTGACTTGGACGGTCGCTGTGACTTTGTTGACCTGCTGTATCCTTGACGACATTTTTCAACTCTCTTAAAGAGTGCTCAACACTAAACTCATCCGTTATTAAAGCAGTTTTGGATTGACCCAGGTTTTTTAGAACTACTTCACTAAGAGCTGATTTGCAAAAGAAGACCAGTTTATAATAAACATCATCGATGCTCTTGTCCAATTTTGTTTGCTTACTCACATCTTTCTTCTCAATATGTGAAGCTAAATAATTAAGGGCAAAAAAGAAACGGCAGGACTTGTCATAATATAATAAAGTCAGGCATTGGCAGGGAAGCAAACTTAGATCCATCGTTTCAGTACTTTTTTTATCAGCATTGTTTTGATTTATTTGATAAGCTGACAATCCTTCTTTGTGCTTATACTACTGCAAAAGCGATGATTAAGAGCGTCGTCAACCGTCAAGTAAAATGTAAAGTTTATGAAATATTATAATAGTTATTATTGTTATTAAAATCTTAATTCATCATAACTATACAGTGACGAATAATTGAAAATACTTTTGAAGCCTTTATTCAAAGTTTCACTCTTTTAATAAAATCAATATCAAATATCACAAATCATATAAAGCGTGTCCATATGAATCGTGCAATCTTGTTATACAAATAGTTTTATTACATTTAAAAAAAACACCAATTTATACAGAAATTACTATTACCGAATGTAATATAAAGGGAACACCTAATACCATTGTATCTCTATTATTATTATTTTTATACCATGCTCTTTTACAGGAACAAATCGAAAAGACCAAACCAACGCACATTATCACCAACTTACCATATACTCTATTATATTAACCAAGGATAAATTATCCGCAAAATTATACTGTAATTATAAATGTTGTATGGGCTGAGGCCAAATCGACTGAATGAATAAATTATTATTATTATACATTTAAAAAAAACAGCTTCGCATAAAAAATATTACCGACCGACTTACCACAATTTTCAATTACTATATGCCACAAATAAATATCATGCACAAAGGGAATTAAAAGAGTTCTTATACCAATTTGTATTATATAGTCCATTCAAAAGTGCCCCTGTTATTTAGGTAAGATCCCGATGAATGTACAGATATTATAAAATATAAAACTTTGCTCATTATAACGCTTCAACTGCATGGTTCTGCTCTTAAGATTTTAGTTACTAATATCATCATTAACTTCGAAGCCAATTGTCAGTTTAAAGGCTATTGTAAAGTCTAGCAGCCACTTAAAACTGCAATTATGAATGTTAAGCTTGACCAGCTAACAAAGAAAAAGTAATTATAAAAATGTTTCACATCTCTTCCTTCCCAGTTTGCAAATGAATATATACTTTTATTCTTTTATTTTATTTTTAGAATGAGAATAATATTACAAATTACAGTGCTTAATTTTTCAATGTAAAATGATGTCAACAATAATTATCATTCTTTCAATTTTAGCTACTGCTTAACGTTTTTTCTACTAAACAGCAAAGTGTAAATGGATATACCGTAAAGAGTCATTCCGGTGTAAGTCCATAGATCACATCTAAAATCATTCTGTCGTAAGTCGATGCAATCCCTAAAGTTATTCTGTCACAAGTCCATTGAGTTAATAATTGCTGGTACAGCTAATGGAATGGACTTACGACACAGTGATTTTAAAAATCCGAAGGACTTGCGACAGAATGATTTTAGCTGCGGACTGGACTTACGTCAAAATGGCTCTTCACCGACGATATGTAGCTTTAAATCTTAATAATTAATTATCATTCGACATTCTAAATTTACACGCATTAAAGATTTTTGTTTATATTATACCATAAATGCTTTGATGTTTTTAAATAATACAATCTCCGATAAAAAAATATTTGGGTTAAATAATGTGAGTGGGTTGTTCTCAGGTTTTAAAGCGCAGCTCAATTGCCTAAAGGTTATATTATTAAACTACATTCCATGCAGTTACAATTTAGAAATATTTAGAAAATACAATACAAGAAACTTTACAATTCATTTTGTTAACACAAAGCAATAAAAGTCACTTATCTTCCCCTACAACATTTCAGAGATTAAAGTTAAAAGGTTCTTTGGCTGAATTTATAAAAGTATTAAGGTACACAGAAACCGAAGTCTGAATGTACATTAAAACAAAAACAAAATTAAAACAAACATGAAGAACGTGCAGTTTTAAGAGCTCAACTAAAAACTGCAAAGTGGCAAGTACAAGTCCAAACAAGTGTAAATAAAAAATAATCGGAATTTTGGTTCCATGAAACGATAAGGGTAACGGCTCAGCGGATGTACGGTCGTAGTACTGACTTCCCACGTCACTAGAATTTTGCAACTCATTTCGCCCTTTCATAGTATTCAAGTGTATCTGGTATAACTCCCATCGCTTCCAAAGCCAAAATATTCCTGAGTGCAATAGTGTCTTCATGCGATTTGGTACAATTCGAAAGTTTTCATCGTCCCATTCGGTAATAAAATAGAAGTTTGGTGTTTTAAGAAAGCGATTTTCTGTGTCCTGGTTGAATGCCCACATTTGACTCGGAGTTTCACTGTGACTTTGTTGACCTGCTGGAGACTTTAAGATATTTTTCAACTCGCTCAAATTGTGCTCAACATTAAACTCGTCTGTTATTAAAGCAGTTTTGGATTGACTCAGGTTTTTTAAAGCTACTTCCTGTAGAGTTGTTTTGCAAAAAAAGACCATCTTATATCTCATATCCATGAGGCTCGTGTCCAATTTTGTTTTCTTGCTTGAATCTTTCAGATCAGCATATACAGATAAATATACTAGAGAAAAATAGAAACGGCACGACTTGTCGTAATCTAAAATGTGTGCGTCTTGACAAGGAAGCAAATTTGAATCTATGTTTTTCTTTAAGGTTTTGTCCTTATATTTTGGAAATACTTGAGAAAGTGACAATCCTCCTTTGTACTTTGTACCGCAAAATCCATGATTGGCGTCCTCGAGCATCAAGTACAATGTAAAATTTCGTATATCACCGAACGTTTTCCACGGCATTTCAACTGGACTTGATAGTGTTGCATCGGATTTCAAGACACCTTTGTACCCATTGATGAGAACGATTCCCATTAAAAGCCACGAACCAAGGATGACTTTGTAGAAATTGGTCACCTTTACTTGCTTTTCTTGAAATGGTTTTATGCTGCCACATTGCTCGATTAAAGTGGGCGGAATCCAAAATAAGGTCGATGCATATGATGCGATAATTTTAATAGGATTGAAATAAAATGTATCTGCGGCAATTTGCGTTTGTAAAAAATACTGTGTGGTGACAATTGTTGATGTTGCTGCTAAACAAACTGCCAAGAGTATCCATGTTGTTGAATCAAAAGGTGAAGTAAAAAACCTGTAACCCGATTTCTGGAGCTTGACACCATCTGATGAGATAAACTTGAAGCCTTCAGTCATACCTATATACATATATCATTAAATAAATATCAGTGTAATTATTGACTTATCGATTAGCGTGATCAGGCACCACTCGCACTCTAATAATATCAGGCATTATTACATTGGCAACATCGATGCAGTTCTTACCAAGATGATAAGCTTGGTAATTGAAACCTTGAGTTAATTGGTCGTACGACCCGACAAACGGAAATTTTTTCCACAATGAATTGTTTAATTTACTTCTTAATTTGAAAGGTAATCGATTTATTTGCCTTTGTTGTATGGTGGTGTCGGACCTATTGAGCCCTTCCAGTAGGAAACGTACACTGGAAATATCGATTTCCTTCAAAAGATCAAAATTACAATATTTTCTACTTCTGTGTTTTACAATGCAGTTGGACGCTAGTTCGTGTCCAGTGCTTCTTTTTGAAGTGAATTGGCGTTCCCAGGTCATATGTCGACCAATTTGTGTTGCAAGTGAAACAGCTTTTTCCATATTCGTTTTACATACGTAGGAATGCTCATCAGCTTGAAGAAATCCTACGACTTCGTTTTGACTGCACCAAAACCACTCATGCTGAATAAAATTCTTCCAGCAAAACTGGCAGATGAAAACCCCGTTGGACAAAATCGCATGTTTATTTGAAGTGTCCTTTCCGGAAAACATAAAGAAAACTTTCGTGTTAATGAGCCACGACACACCCGAACCTGTATTGGTTGTGAACTGACTCTGTATGAACTTTTTGTATTCGTAATTGATGTGATGAAAAATAAATATGCACGTCTGCTGAATCTGAATCTTTGAATCTCCTTCTGCATCTGCTTTGTTGAACTTAAAACTGCTTTCAAGGTAAGAAAATATATTGTGATACTCGATCTGGTTCCCTTCGGTTATAATTGCCTGCCTGTTTACAAAGATGACTTTATGAAAGCATCGTCGAATCCTTTTGAACTGTAAAGGATCCACTTTTGTTTTCTCACGGTACAGCTCAATTTTTCTGGGGTCAATCATAGATATAGATGTTAGTGTAGTTGGGACTTTTATACGAGAATAGTCAAAGACATGCCAGTCATAAAACACGACTATTTCGATTGGACAGTTTTCAAACGATTTTAAAAGTGGATTTATGTCTAGTAGCTGCATAGTTTGCTGTTTTGGTCCATATTTATATGGATTTGGTATGGATGTTTGGGGTAAAACGGATATTTTACTTGTTACAAATATAGCAAAGGGGCCGTTTTTGAAATTGCATATTGTAATAAAAATCGCAACCAAGCTCCACCAAATCATTTTTACTTCGGCGTTTATTCAACACTCTACTGAAACCCTGGTAATTTAAGTCTATTACAATCGGGATTGACTGTGTAGTACAATCTTTCCAATATTTATAGGCTTTAAATTTTACGAAAAATAAGAAACTTTTTATTGTATAATGGCAAGCAAATACGGCTCATACAATTTTGTAGTGTGTAGCACTTGTTCCATCACTTTTTCAAAGTATTCAAGTTCATAAATATTTATAGAATCATCTTCTTGATATGAAAATCAATATCCAACATCATGACTTTGATGTGGATCTTGTAACCCTATTATAATAATGATACCTTAATAAATTGACTTCGGTAAGGAGATAAAGTATCGATTTAACATAAGTTTCAATTACGACCCCACGGTATTTATAACATAGCATAGGTACATATATTTCATTTTAGGACTTAAAAAATATGAAACATTAGTATGATAAATATAGTAGTGCAAAAGAAGCAAAGGACCGGCTAAGAGTTCTTACAAGAACTTAACATTTTAAAGTGTTTCGATTGATAAATTGAATTAAGGAAAAAATAGCCGATACCGTTTTCTCCACTTTGTAGCATGCATCTAAAAATATCAGTATGACGTATGCAATAACTTTGCAAGGGTTCAATATTTATTATTTTATTATACACACATTAATCCCGATGAACTTTATTTTTTTATTTCTACCACCACCGAAATTAATACATCACTTTTGTTAGCAAGGCGTATGCTTACAAAGCTGGGCAAAAAATAACCTTACTCACTTCTTACCTTACATTTTTTGCTAAAAAATTACCTTACCGATATCTTACTTTTGTTTAAAATATCTTACCTACATCTTACTTTTCCAAAAAATTTACCTTACTTTATTTCCTACTTTTTGAAAAAAGATCTTACCTACATCATACTTTTCCCCAGAAATTTGATATATTTATACCTTAAAAAGTTTGTAATGGACTTTTTTAAAGCACTCTTACTTGAAAACTTTAAAATTAGCTCATTAAAGATACCAAAAAATCAAGTTGTGAATAAAGTAGTGTCTATTATCCAAAATTTTATTTTTTTAAATTCGCGCAACCGAAATATTAAACTTTTATTAATTAATTAATATTATTGCAAATCGTAATTATTGTAATTATATATAGTGCTGGTAAGAACGCGGTAAGGAATACTTTTTTCGTTACTTTTATTTTTTCCTTACCTACCCCTTACCTTACTTTCTGGCCTAAATTTCTTACCTTACCTACTTTGTAAGCTTACTTTGTGGGTAGGGGCCCACCTTTGGATGCTACATATTGTCGGTGAAGAATCAAATCGGTTTCCTTCCAATTTTCTTTAAAAGGACGGTTTTACTTTTAGAGAAAGTTGGAAGGACATCAATTTGTTTCTAGCAAAAAGTTGAAGGCAACCGATTTGATCTTTCACCGAGAATATGTTGCTTTTGTGCAAACTACAAACCTTACAGAAATCCAAATTAACGTAAGCAGTTACGTTAAATTAGTCACGTAACTTATAGCCTCACCGCACAGCAATTTAGTTAGGTAAACTACGGAGGTAGCATAGTTAGGTCAAGCTTTCCGCACAGTCATCTCTTGTAAGTAACCTAAACGGGGAGCGGGAGATACCCCGCACAGCCTTACTTAAATTAAAAAGAGCGAACGTGATTGGTTAATCAAACTCGCGGGCTCATATTTGCTCAGACAAAATTTAATTCTCTATCGAACAGTATATTGCATGTTTGTGTAGCTTAATTATCTTTCAAGAAAATGACAACTAAATCTGGCAAGGTATTGAAATTGCTATTTATTAGTTTTAAATTCATTTATTGTTTAGATTTCCAAAACCTAACTCATTTAAAGTGGTTTTACGGAATCTGGGAGATACAATGCATTAAATCGTTATTACACTCACATGCGTTATGCTTCATTTAAAATATATATGGTAATAAAGGGGGACAGAGGACAGCGGACAGAATTATTTGAATTTTATTATTATTTTATTATTTATTATTATTATTTTTTTTATATCTCAAATCAGGACATTTTTCCTTGAAGCTGTCCGCCCCCCC
>JAQFZE010002015.1:0-15787 GCA_034695245.1 Dicyrtomina saundersi | reverse complement strand
GGCATTGGTGCAGGGATATATTATGCATCCAGCCTGGGAAATCGTTTCTATCACCACTATGCCGTCTACGGTCCAGGTGTGGAAGCAGCTTCTAGCGCTGAACATCAGTGTGTGTCTGGGGACGTCATTTTACATGCTTCTGCATGGCAGTATTTAAATCCAAAATATTTTACATTCACCACCACAGAAGAAAATTTCTTTAAAGTCACAGACATTATCCGCTTCATTAACCCATCAAAGCGGGGTCGCCCGATCGTAGCTCAAAGATTGAACCTCAAACAAGCAGGGAAAAAGAGTATTGCCAATCCGGGTAACATTAGCGGCGTTAGTGGCATTGGCATACACTTCTCAAGTGACATCGGTAAAAAACCCACGGTTACATTATGTTTATTTAAGCATTTTAAGCCTTTTTGATTATAGCAGATTTGTTGCTTGTGCATTTATTTTACGTTTCCAATTTGTATTTTTAGTGCGCCCTATCTTAGAGCAAGAAGCAATTTCAGGAACAGCTGAAGAAAGGCTGAGAAAATATGTAATACCGCCAGTTTTAAAAAAGGTGACGCAATTAGCTAAACAATTTTTTAACGAGACTTTGGAATTTTAGTAATTACTACTAAATTTCGAACATCGTGACTGTCACTTGTTATGTATGTCAAACTTCAAGTTTCAGCCAAGTTGTTAAGATTTGTAACTAAAGTTATTAAACTACGTACGTACGTCGATTTTTGAAATTCAATTGTAATTGTAAATTCTAGTTGGATGACGACATGCCACTGGACTACTTAAACGAATCAAGAATGGTGTCCATCGTTTTCATTCACATCGATTATGCTCCATTCGAAAATGATTCTAAGTAAGCAAGCAGAAATATCCAAACTTTTTCTTAATTTTATATGATCATCAGTTGAAGTGAAGTAAAAATAAACATTTCCGAGCCTACGCCTCCATGGAGAAAAACTAACAGACTATAGGTTACTGGTAAATCAGAATCATCTCTATTAACTGAGATTTCAATTTGTTTAATATATATAGATTTGGACAACTCATGTCGGACGTAGTACAAGCTTGCTTCCTCACAATTTTGAAATCTGCTACGGACCTAAATGGATGTCTCACCAAAGTTATAATGTTTGATAAGGGTTTGACTTACCTGGTCGTATTTGGCCTTCCAGGTTATATTCAGGATAATCAGGTTGGTTCTTGGTTCACCTCAACTTTCTCTTATTTTTGTCAATTATTTTTGTCAATTAAAAAAAAATCCATTAATTATTGTGTTTTTATTATTGTGGACGACTTTGCTTTGTTCCTAACTCGTAGACTGCAAATTCTTTAACGTTCGCATATCGCATGGGAGTAGAACTCAAAGGTGTACCTAAAGTTACAGAAGTTTCCATTGGCTGCACAACTGGCGCAACGTATTGTGGGATCCTCGGGCACCCAAGGCGACATGAGTACACTGTGATTGGGAAGCAGGTGAACAAGGCTGCTCGACTCATGTGTTATTACCCAGGAAAAGTTACTTGTAGCCAGGACTCATTCTACAGTTCCAAACAACCTCCGAGTTATTTTGTACAATTAGAATCAAAGGCTTTGAAAGGCATCTCGAATGTGGGGAAAATCTATGAATATATTGGGGCCGGAAGGTTAGTCAAATAATGATTTTACGCGATCAGCACAGTGCTTAATTTGTCATAACTCGCCTTTTTAAATTTAATCTCAGTGCATGTATTTTAATCTATGATGTGCATTTAATTTAATATATTATTGTCCGCATTACAGTACTGTCTCATAATTTTGAATGTCATGGTTTTTAATTTAAAGATAAATGTATTCGTGTTGTAATTAGTGCCAGCACGTATGCAGTGAAAAAATATGAATTTCCAATATTAGGAAGGAAGCATGAGCGGGAGCTTGTTGTGAATAACTTGAGGTTTTCACGACTGGAATTTGAAAAGGTAAGCAGTGGCAGTTCAATGGAACCCAATATTTCCAAATAGCTGCACAGCTGGGCAGTTGCTAAGAATTCCAAGTGAAGTACCTAATTGAAGAAAAAATGCTTTCGATCAATTTTATTCATGATTCACTAATTAACAGACGCTTGCCGCCGCAACAATGTCCCGTAGCACTTACGACACACGTAGTGAGACGGATATTGGTTCTACTTGTGCTTGGATGACAGTGATTGAAGGTGAGAATGGAATTGGGAAAACAAGATTTTTATCTGCTTTAATCAGTGACGCTGAAAAATTAGAATGGACCATTTTTACTGTTGCTCTTTCCATGCAACATGCTTCGCAAAAGTAAATAAATTATTTTTTAATCTTTAATTTATGTCTAATATCCGGATCGTAAATTTTAATTTTTTTTTACAAAAATATGTGCATGCTTGGTGTAAATAACAGTGTTACGTTGAAGTTGTGGTTTAAGAATTAAGGATTTCCAATATTTCAGCTTGTATACAGTTGAAAACTTATTGACACAAGCTCTTGGGATGGAAGGTCTGCGAAATGCAAAAGAAAGGGAAGAACATTTGAGAAGAATTGCAGCTAAAAGCCGTGACGTGGACCTTATCGCTGGACTTAGCGCACTTAACGAAATCTTCCATTTAAAATTGCCCACACCACAAAAGTAAGTGCCGTAATGCTTCTCATAACTCCCGGGTTTCTAATTACCGATACTTACTTATGGATTAGTTTAGTTATGCAATTTTATCATTACAAAATTTGTAATTCAATTTAATTTATGTTAAATTTGAAAGGTTTGCATATGCGGATGCTAGCGCACGCCATGTCTACGCCCAACACATGATAGTCCAATTAGTGAAGCAAGCCTATCCGCGAACCATGATTTTATTCTGTGTGGAGGATGCTCACTACATGTCCAAGAATTCATGGGAGTATTTAAATTACATTTCAAGGCTCCCTTCCATCCGAACTCTTATGACACTCCGAAGAAACCCGGATGGTCTCCCCAGAATTCCTGATATTGCCTATAAAATCTGCTATCATTCAACACACGTCACTACAATTCGACTCCAAGGACTTCAAAATCAGTATATTTTACCCTTGGCATGTCAGATTTTGGAAGTTCGTGCTATTCCTGCGGAACTGGAAAAGTAAAACACTATAAAGCTGACATTTTAAAATAAGAATTCGTATTCGTTTCATTCATGAATTAAATTTAAATATAATTAAAAATGCTAATTTTGAATTTGGCACAATACCCTAAATTCTTAAATAATCAACACTATATAGCTACCACTTATGCTAATACTTTCGTTTCATGATTTTTTTTAATATGATCTTACTCTAGAATAATTATGCTGAAAAGTCAAGGAAATCCAACGTGGGTGGAAGATGTACTCAATGAATTACTTGCCCAAGATAAAATCAAAATTGTGGACTTTCCTAAAGGAACTAAACTGCCCAAAAATATGAAATTAAGTGTAGTGGCCGAACGCTACATTAGAAAGGAAGCGTAAGTTAAATGTCTCTAAAACATGCATTATTAACGTTTACGTTTCATATGGTTAAAAGTTAAAAAAAATCAACTTCTTTTTTTAATTTAACGGTTTAAATGGTATTCAATTTTACTATGAATATTTCAATAATTATTATCTCTTGGTATCGCATCGCATTACTGGCCTTTGAATTCACAGATTAAATGACAAGAGCAAGGCGAAAGCTATACAACTCTTAAGCAGTGAGTACGTTTTCGTACACTCGGAGGATGGGAGTGAAGCTACACCTGGAGAAGCTAAACTTTTTACAAATAGAGGACTCGGAGAACCAGAATTACGAATCTGCTTGATTAAATCCAATACAAATATCCACACAACAGCCATTTCTGGCAGCTTAAAAGGTCATTATCATATTCACTATAAAGAAACATATAAAAGTCGAATTTTCAAAGCTATGCATTTGAAAATTTTGCCCTCGAAATTTTGCCCTCGTTGCGCTTTGTCGTTAACGTTACTCTTTTAACCTTCAAACGTGCCTGCCTATCCCACCACCAGTTTCACCTTTCCAAAAATATGCCTAAATTTGATGTTGATTACTTTGGCAGAAAAACTTTTGGACTTATTTGACTCACTGAATACGAACGATCAAATGTTGGTGAAATGTGCTTGCGTTTTGGGAACAAAGTTCAGTCACAGCATGCTCAATCGTCTTCTACCATTGTATGGGAGGGATGCCAAGAAATATTTGCAGAGTTTCAAGCATTTAATGGAAGAGAGAATATTTTCTTGTGCTAGTAAAACTAACAAGGACAGAATAGCCACAGGCTCTACTAAAAATGCACCAGTTAGCTGTTACTGTGCCAAAGGAGAATTAATTTCAGGTGTGTAATAAATAAAAAAATTATTGTAGTGCAAAAACTACGACTACGAAGAGTATATAGGATTTTATCGTATTTTTCTACATTTATTAATTTTATATAAGGATGGTTTTTGAAATTATTATTTATTGGCTAAATTATATTATTTATGCCCCTCTTTCTATTTCTTCAGATAATTTTGCTGACGACTGCGAGGAGGATTTAACACATCTTAATCTACCATCTTACTGTTACTGTAAATACGTCGAGTTTTCGAGGGTAAGAAAAAAAGTTGACAGTTATGTGTAAAACATTTGTATGGTTTGAATTTGATTTTATTTAAAATTTTGTATTTATACTGTTAATACAGCCAATACAGTAATTAGTAATTAGTAATGTAATACATATTTTTCAATGAACTTGAATTCATGAAGGAGAGTATGGTGGAAGTGGTCTACGAACTGTTAACGGAGGATTTGAAGAGGGAATTGCATTTCAAAACTGCCAAACATTTAGAAACCACAGCTATTCAATGTCCCAGCTGTGGGGGACCACAAACGACGTATGTGTACGGCTTTGTACTAAAAACTGGTGCGGAAGATGAGGTGCTCACAACTTATAAATTAATTTCCTGGCAAATTTGCATATAAAATTTGACGTGATTTTTAGTAATTAATTAAATTTATTTGCGGGCCACTATTCTTGGTATTCACAGTAAAGTATTATTATCATGTAATTTAATTATTATTTGTTGTGTGCACGTGTGTGTGTGCAGGAAGAAGGGATTACTGCAGCCGGGGCTGGTATAAGGAATCGTCTCCCAGCTAAGCGTCTGAGTGCGGACACAAGTCGGCGAAATTTGCAAGCAAGTTTAAAACTTAGAAGACAGTTTTCAGAAGCAGAAGCTACTTCAAGAAGAGGCACGGATGCGGATAATAACGAAATCGAAGTCGAACTAGGAAAACAGAATAAGTCAAAGAAAATGTAAATTTATTTCAACTTGCACGCTGAAATAAAAAACACTACTTTAAATTGCAAAAAATGTTAGATAAGAGTAATTATTAGAATATAAGAGATTCAAATCGTAAGGATTCTGTTTGTTTATACCTGCAATTTTTGACTTTTGTGTGGTTCCACTTAAGAATCGTATGGTATTATTAATACACTTTTCAGGTCCAAACCAGACCTAACTACACGACTCAATGAAGTGAGAAGAACTTTAGAAACTGGCGGAGGCCAGTTAGCTTCAGTGGAGCTGGAAATCTTAAATACTCTTCTAGATGTTGACAAGCAAAAGAATAGACCTTCTTGCTGTCGAAAGAAGAGTGTTACAGCAGCAGACGTGATGGATGATAAAGAGCCTTATTCTCAGAATAGAGATGATGCCGGACGTGGCGGCGGAATAATAAAAAGACCTAGTGGGGATCAAAGTGGCACGGAACGGAGTCGTACGGGAACTTCGGTAAGTGGAGGGCGTGCAAGTTCAGTTTCGTTTGATGAACAGGATGGATTCGATGGTTATGGTGCTGATACTGAAGAGTTTGACCTCCGTGGCTGTCAGTGTACTGCTATTCAAGCTCGGGTTTGCCAGGAACTTGTCAAGCATTATCGTAAAGCAGGTCGGTTCTTTCAATGTTGGATTAGTATGTTAATAAATGGTTGAATAATTTAATGAAATTCCAAAGGAAACTGTTTTTATGTAGTGACATACATAGTATTATTTCATGATATTTGGTATCTTATTTTTATTTTTATTTTTTTTACAGAGAAATATGGAAAATGTATCACTTATCTTTTAAAAGGTGCAGAGTCTTCCGTTACAATTGGAAATTGCATTCAAGCTTTGGGCTATGTGGAGGAAGCGTCTGAATTACTCAGTGTAATTAAATGGAGTTTAATTTGTTTAATAATTATTATATGAGATATGAAACTGGGTTCTCGTATACGTATATAAAAATCGAAAGCTGTGTTCATAAAATTGGAATTCTACAATAGGAAATAAACGATGGCAAAATTGGGAACGTAGAGGACCCTGAAGACACTGTGATTATTGAAAAAGATATTAATCGTCAAATTTCTTTTCTGAATGGAATATGTTTCTATGAAATGGGCTCATACGAGAAGTCTAAAACGTCCTTAATAGAGTAAGCATTAATAATTAATAATGTTTTAAGTTTCAATGATGATAGTGCATTATTTTGGAGATCTATCGAATAACATTTTAGAATAATTTATTACATATTATATATTAAATTAAATTTACTACTATTACTGCTACTATTATTGACTATCCAAGATTTTGATATTAGGCGGGGATTCACTTTTCTAAATTCTAAATAGTGTTATTATTTTTTTCTACTCATTTTATTCTTACGCGATTCTGCTTTTACTGTGCCGTTACGTTGCGGGGATGGCGGATGGAAACACAGATCGTTAAAGATGATGAAAACGACATTACCTGGGGAAGGAAATAAGAAAGAAATACAAGTTTATTTAAAAGCTGCTTCATTTAAACTATGGAGAATCTATCATTCATGTGGCAAAATGAAAGCAGAAGATAAATATAAGAAGGGTAATAAAATGTAAGTTCCCAGAATATGTCACATAAACAACTTCGATATAATAAATGTATACATATGTTTGTATTTTGGTTTTGGTTTTGTAATTTTGTAATTTCAATGTTTGTTTAGTAATTAAAAAAGGAAATTTAATAGTTACAAATTTGTATTTTTTTTTCATACAGGGCTACCCTGGCTGCTATAAAAATCCGTGCCCTTTCCTATTTGCAGAAAATGTATAAGGATGACGGTAATGAAAGTATGGCTCTGCTAACTGCACTGATGCAAGTGATTCTGTCTGAAAAATTGGGAGGGTTTATGGAAGTAAATTTTGAATTTGTGCTGAATATATTGACATGTAGTCTTTTCGTTTGTGTCTTTTGGTGACACAACAGTTAAACCAACGTTTATAGCATAGGATATATAAATTTAAATTTCACACTTAAGTTGTGGTTCTCAGCACTCCTAATTTTTAATGAATTTCATAGGACGTAATACCCGGGTATTGTAACATGATGGAAATATGGACATGGATTGGTGAACATAAGAAGGCAATCTACTATGAGGAAAAAGCATTAAATGTTGCCCGAGAAAAAGGCTTTGAGTATGCAATGGATGCCCTTGGACTCCTTACCATGGCTAATATGTTCCTCTCGCTATCAAATGATAGGTATGGATTATGGATACGTGTAATTTGTATTTAAAAATAATTCGAATTTTTGCAGTTTGTATACATGTAGCAGAAAAAGGTAAAAATGATTACTAAATTAATTTATTTTATGTGCCGAAAAAATGTTTTATGATTGAAATGTATTTTTACCCTGGGGTTAATTTTATTGTTATTTCAAAAGGCTTCGACGAGGTGAATTTAAGGCTTCGACGGATGATGGCTACTTGTCTCTCCGAATCTCTAACATCCTTCATGACACGACGCTGACCATAAATGTTTTACCAACACTCATCCGCTCACTCATGTTCACATTACAACTTTCAGAGTTAATTGAGGCGCTTCACAATCTATGGTACGTACTGAAGATGGGCCGTGAAAGAATTGACAAAATTTGATTAAATATAATATTGAAAGCATAATATTCAGTGTTAACAATAATTGCAAGATGAGTTTTATATTTGATTTCAAACTACGATGAATAGGTATTTGTCACAATCAGAAGATCACTGGACAGGCACTGCAGGGTACTTTTGCCTAGTAATGGATATGATTCTGGAACTCTGCTGTCCTGTTGAGTCATTTTACTAGTTAGTCACGTAGAATTTTTATCGTATTGTTTTTTATTTTAAGTATTTATGTTATTTGTTTTTGCTATTTGTATTTACCTGTTGTCAAAAAAGATCATTCTAATTGTACGCCTATTCAAAACGTACGACTCAATTTATAATCACAAATTATCAAAAATTACAAAATTTTCTAACTACGCGCTACTTACACTTGTTTAATAAGTACGAAATGCTCCTGTTTTACACACATGTCAGAGTCAGAATTGTTAAGTTAGTTTTACAAATATAAATATGAATAATAATTATTGTCTATGTAAATTCCGAATAGCAATAGCATAATACCATGAATAGCATCTTTCACATTTTCTATTTCTGGTATTGCATCTGTTGTATGCAATTATGCAACTATGTACACAGTAATTGCAGGTACAAAAAATACCTATAATCCTTATAGAGGTCGAGGTCGGGGACCTTAATAATGCCCGGGTGTACAATAAAGTGGTATATCTGTAAGTCGTGAGTGAAGAATCAAAATAACCCACATCTTATTTAAGCTAGAATTACAGTGAGCTATGTGAAAAAACAATAAATAAGATAGAATAAAATGCGTACGTAGAATTTTAATCGCCACGAGTTTTTAAATCGTGCATAAGGTTCTATTTACATGTTTTTAAATAGTTCAAATTGTTGTCTTTGCTTTTTTTTTAAAAGTGCAAATTGTACTGTTTACATATTTTTAAAAAGTGCAAAACATTCATTTTGCACGATTTTAGTGTGGAGACATGTTAATTCTTGTGTAAATAGCACATCTTGTTTTGAGCTAAAATTGAAAAATGGAGATGGGCTATATTCATTGTTCACTGACGATATACTTATTTTTTTAATGGAGTAAAAACACTGCGAACAGTTAGTGTTAGAGCCCGGGCCCTGATTCCTCTATTTGGGAATTTTCGGTAGTGCAATATTATATACATTGTTTGTTGTTTTCTTGATTGCTAATAAATTGTTTTAAATATTTAATCTGTTGCAGCTGTGAGCAGTTTGTGACAGGGAAGGACTGGAATGAGGACATTGCACTTTTTCGTGAGTTTGAAATCCAATTTAGTTTTGAAGCCAGTCTAACACTTTGGTACACCCGATACTCAAAATGGGATGAAGCCTTGACTTGGAGATCTCAGGCGGAGCTCCACCGACCAAAGTCTGTTACCCTCTTGGGTGTCTCAGGAACATTGAAATTACTCGAATGTTACTTAATCAGTGCAAATTTTCACCAGCAGAAAAAACGGTTCCAACTTTTTGCGAGTGACAGGGAACAAGCTAAGAAACTTATAAGGGATCTTCGAGACTGGGTCAATATGCTCCCTGTCTTTCAACCTAGGTTCTATCACATGCTTGCGTACTACTCCAAAATCCGGGACCGAAAAAGGGAAACAGAGTACCATTTGAAAAGGGCCAGTAAAATTGCCAAAGAGCAAGGGAACCGTCTTGAAGAGGAATACGTGAAACATACTAGATTGGTAATTGTTTTTGTGGTTAATTCTGTTAGTTATGGTGTATAAAACTAAAATAGTGTAATAATAATATTTTAATGCTGAATGCTGCACTTTTTGCATCATATGTAAACTAGGATGTTTGTCTTTACTATTACTATTAGTGAGTAGTATTATTTGTATTGCAAAGTGTATGCATACAATACTATAAATTACATTGGCTATAAAGTGAAAGTATAAATTGAATGAGTGTATGTTTGCATTTTTTTTTCTCAATATTTATTTATTTATTTTTCCATTTCTTTAGAATCATATTTTATGTTAATATTTAATTCTTATGTAAACATGTAGGTTTGGTCTTCAGTGGCAAACCCCACCGTAAAATACTTTTGGCTCGAGCACACGGAGAAAAACTTGGTGGACTGGCACACAGGGAGTGACGTTCCATGGGCTAATATTATGTATTCACTCCCTGTTCCTGCTTGGTCATAAAATCCTAAACTTATTATTGACATTGGTCATCACTTTCGTTAGTATGCATAACCAACTGGCAACCGTAATTAAGCTGTCAGCTCAGTCTTTGTCAGTGACGTCCCACGATCTTCAGTGCACCCCACGTCATCACCGGAGTCAACACTCAATACTGTCATCATCAGATCAGTTCGATTTAATTCGTCTTGACTTTTGCTCTTCACCTTGACCATGACCTTGAACGTCCTTGCACAATGATGATCAAGTTTAGCGTGACTAACTTTTCGGAATTTTTTTTATTTAAGTATTTAGGTAAATCATTTTAGTTGAATGGTATTTATGTATGTATGCTCATGCTTTTAACCCTGTTCGCAATTTAGTGCACGGAAATAAATCGACACGCGAAATATACAAAATAAATCGACCAAAAACTATGCAATAAAAAGAGTATTTTTACAACCAAGAATTTTATGTGTATTAGTGTAATATATTTATTTTATTCCTATTACTTTCCACAATTTTACAGACAGCAACAAATAAATCTGAATGAACTAGTGTAGCGCGCAACATACTACATATTACATTTTGAATTACATACTATATTATTATTAAGTTTTGTTTTTTGTTTATTTAATGATCATGAATGTGACATTGACAATCGGTTAATGTTAAATCATTCAGAGCTCGAGGGTATGATTTGAATATGCATAAAAAAAATTAAAACTAAATCCTATCCTATAGAAATGCTGCGTAATATATGCAGCAATATAATTAATACAGAATCAGAATTCAGAATTAAGTTACATTCAAAATATCAATATAGATTCAGAAGCAATATGATTCTGTTGTAATTCATATTATACGCACATAATACATACATGCACAGCAGGTGATTACTTTTTTATATAGGTACCTACATAGGTATTTGTATATGATAAAATTCATAGCAATAATTTTATTATTACTATAAATTAATACAAATAATCTAATTGCATCATATTTCGTACTAACAATGCACATTTAAACATTAAGCGCTTTAATTCGCTAATTTACAGTATTAGTTTATATTTCACTTTTGTAAATTTACAATTAATCATGATTTTGGATGATGTTGACATGCTCTAAAACTAATAAGGTACTAAATATTGCTAATAATTCATATTAGTTTGAGTACTTAGTGAATAATTATACACTTTACATTTTTATTCCTTACAGATATATTTTTACAAAAACGTGAGATTTTCTATATGTATAATAATAGAATTGGCAAGTACTAATAATATGTTATTACTTATTACACTTTTATCTTTCTCTATAGTTTGACAGAATTATATTCATAGCGTTAAACATAATGTATTATTATTTGAATCTCAAAATGAATAGATCAAAGATCGAACTATATATATAGACAGGCTGTATTTACATTTAAATTTTTACATTGAATTTTGTACACTATGCTACATAGCTACGAAGACTACGAACGGCAAAATACTAAATCATAATAACTATGTAGTATACTTCCTTAGTTAGATTATTGTGTAATGCGTAAACCTAATAATCTAACTAATAGTAATTTAAAGTACCTATGTTCTATAATATACTATACTATAGAGTTATGTAACTGAATTTAAGTTTTAATTTACTGCATTATTTATGTACTATTGCAAGTAAAATACAGTTATTACATTTTAATTCATAGTTCTGGAAGCTATTATAAGTAACTAACTATGTACTAGTAATTTTACACATAAATTCATATTTTATTTTCATTTCCTCCTCCCTTCGCTTCAGTCAGATGCAGCATTTTTTGTATTTTTTCCTCCAGAAGAATTTTGACTTTTTTTTTCTTCTCCACTCACGTTAAAACTGAGCTCACTTCGATGATGTTGATGCCCTCTACCCAGACCCAGGTGATCCCTTAAAGGCGGCGACTGTTGAGAATTTTTTTGTACTGCCACCATTGCCGTGATTTTCTCATTTTTCTCAGCAGCATTGTTCGAATTTGATGTCACTTTAGCTTCTAAATTATTAATACAATTATTAACGAGTTTAATACATTCTTTCCTCGCCATCCGAACATCCTCCTTCCCACCCACTTCAATGTCATCTAATTTAATGAGATTTCGTGTGAGCATCTCATCCAGGAATAAAAACTCTTTTGTTTTGGTGATGCCAGTAAATTCTGACACTTGCTTCTCCAGTTGTTTTACATCCTCTGAAATAGCTTGGATTTTCTCGATTGGAGTGTTCAATGGAGATTTTGATGGAGTTGGTTTCTTCTGAGGTGGGGGGACATTAGCTTGGGAATCATTATCATCGTAAGTACCATTTGAATTAGGACGATCGTTGAACATATTTGTATTATTAGTTGGAGGACTTGAAGAACTCGTTTTTCCAGGGGATGAAGTGTTGATCGGGATCGGTATGGGAATAGCAATCGGTACTTTTGTTGTTGGTGGTGCTGGGGCCGGTATCGGAGTTGATGAAGGCACTGATACTGGTGTTGGTGTTGGGGTTTGCAAGTTATTTGATGAAAATGGAAATGTTGTTCGATGCGATTTCAAATCGTCTGATGAATTGTTATTAATATTATTGATATTATTATTATGGTTCAAATTATAATTGGGTTTCATATTTTTAGGACTTCTTGGTGGTGGGGATGGTGGGGTTCGGCCCTGTTTGAGTTCATCGATGATTGTGATCGGGGGTGGTAGCGGGATCGGTATAGGTACTGGTTGTTGTTGCTGTTGCTGATGCTGTTGAGGAATTTTGTTGTTGGCGATCAGAATCGGTATGGGTAAAGTACCATGACCATCATTTGTTGAATTATTACTGTTTTGATTTTGGTTCGCAGTGTTGTTGTTATTAGACGGGATGCTGCTGGTGTTAAGATTATTATTAATGTTGTTTTGATTTTGATTAGCATGAGCACCCTGCTGTTTCTGTTTTTGTTGTCCTTCCAAGAAAATCGGGATATGACGAATCCCAGCAGCACCACTAGTGTGACTTGGACTATTGATTGGGGAAGGAATCCGATTTTGTGACTGCTGTTGTTGATCCATAAATGGGCTGTGTTGATTTAGTGTTGATTGTGATTGTTGGTGTTGCTGTGGGATATCAATGGATGACATATTTAGTGGGGGTGGAACATTCATTACACGTGGACCACCTCGAACTTGATCATCAGCCTGGCGGAAACAATTAGGAATTTCAATCTTGCTAATTGGTTGTTTAAATTCAAGTGGAATGTCCATATCCGGCATCTCCATCTCCATTTGCATCGGAATCGGGACAGGTGAGTTATTTCTATTATTCCCATTGCCAATAATATGATTTTGTGAGTTGGGGCTATTGTGGTCATAATTATTATTATTATAATTTTCTTCCATGATGCGTATAGGGATCATATGGGGGGCTGCTGCTACTTCAGAGGAGCAAGTTCCAGTTCCGGCTGAGGAATTACCTGCTCCTGGTGACATTGTGAGGGGATACTGGGGATAGTGATGATGGTGGTGGTGGTGAGGATAGTGATGGGTCCCAAAAGGATTTTCCTCCCACGGATTTGCTCGTTTCATGTGCTCGGCAAACATTTATAAAGGCGTAGGTGAGTTGAGTTAATAATGGTTTGCTAAAAACGTACTACTTAGGTACTTGTTGTCGTTGTGCTTGTGTAGTTGCAACTTCAACTATATACTGCAATATTATAACGTCTGGTTTATATAGCCTCTCGTCTGTGGGGCCTAGTTTGTCAAAGGCGAAATCATATATACGTGGGTGTTTCTCTGTAAAGTAATTCTCTTTCTGTTTTGTGTAAGTTATGAAGATGTTCATTCAGCGATACTCTTCAGTTTGGAGCCTTATATCTTATTGAGACTTGAGATTGCCAAAGCGTTTTTTCCTCAGGATTTTTTTTCTTCTACTCTTTATTTCAAACTCTGCAAAAACCAAAACATCAAAGACAACCAATTAATATTCATTACCTCAGCTTTTATTATGTTTCTATATGTGGGGTTTTTGTTCTTCAATTTAATTTAAATTGCAAAGTTGTTTGAGCTGTCAGTTTTTTGTTCAAATGACCATTTGTTATTTATATTATTTATTACAGATATATGCGAGGTAGTTTCTTGTTGTATGTACATAAGTCGTGCGGTTATTGCTAGCAATGAAGATGAAGATTAACCTCCTGATAATAATGCACAACACTCCTTTGTAGTAGGTATATGCATGTGGCATGTACCCACTATACGTATTTCATTTGGTCTTTTACTAGTTACATAGTCGTAGGTCGTCCGTACAGTAGGTCGTAGGTGTATAATTACATTACTATGTCCTGTTTACATACAATATTTTTTCTGAAATCTGAAGTAGGTGCTATGCTTCTGTAAATATCCCCTTTTAAACTTTTCCCCTAAGATCCTATTCCAATATTTCGAAACGAAATTTTAGAAAAAATGTAGATGGTGACTTTGTGACCTTTCAAAAACGTATCTGCAATTAATTAAATATGTTGACTTTTGACAGCTTTAAATCTGTATACATTGATATTAATATATCCTTAGCCTAGAAATTAAAGTCAAAATACACTGAAATTGAAAAACAAAAATCCTATTTTTCTAGAACAAGGTTGCAGGCTTTGCAATAAATTCCTTATGTTTGACTGTCAGCTTTAATTTATAACTGATAGCAATTTCCCTGAATTTTTGTTTTTCCTTTCGATATAAAAACCTAATTTTAAATTTCATATTTTTTATCAAGGGTATGATATTCTAATAGCTTAAATAGTTGTGTACTACACGTAAGTACATATTGTAAATTCCTATTATAACTCGTAATTCCAAAATTCTTTGTAAATTGTACTGACTGCTACTCAGTTACTGATAGATTTGATGATTTGCACTTGGCATTTTGTCAAAATTCCATGTGCATGGCACTGGGAATGGTATATATATTATTAGTGAATTATTATGTATATGCTGTATAGTTATATGTAGTTACTTTGTCTAATATATGCATAGCTGAAAAAATATAGATTTGAAGATGCATTGTAGTAAGTATGTATTGTATTAGAACCGAAAACCATAACGAAAACTGTGAAATTGAGGATTTAGAACGGGAAGTCAACAGTCTGATTATTAGTATTACTTTTACTGTAGTATTATGTGCTTTTCCTTGTAACAGTGTGCAAAAAAGCAAACTGTCTGCTGGATACAGTAATGTTAAAGATAAATGGCTAATAAAAATGTAGCTTGCATGCTAATAGGCAAGGAAAGACAAAACTTCGTCAAGGTGGAATACAATACGTACGTAAATAATTTGTATTTGTAAGTAATGTAAGTAAATCTACACCCTATGAAGAGTGAATGATTAAATGATGTCAACATGTTTCCTATGATGGAAACGTGTGCATATAATTAGGAGAGCCATTTGTACTATTTAAATACATGCAATAAAAATGAATGGATGGATTAAAAAAATCTTTACAAAACCCTTAGGTTTGCATTTAATTAAGCTGCCAAATTTGAAGTCTAGCAGGATTTCTGAAAATTGTGAATTCGTAATTTATAAAAGTGCATGTTTCTAAACAGCTCAAAATGTTCTAATGGTGTTTTTCTAAATAGTTCAAAATGTTCTATTGGTGCTTTTTGTAAAAGTTCAAAATGTTCTAATGGCACGTTTCTAAAAACTTCAAAATGTTCTAATGACACGTTTCTAAAA
>JAQFZE010002014.1:0-15789 GCA_034695245.1 Dicyrtomina saundersi | reverse complement strand
ACCGGACTTTAACCCATGTCAAAGCCGAGTCATCCAAATCGTTACGTGGTCCAGAGGGGCCATGCATATAACAATATTTAAAGAAAACAAAGGTGGAAGTATGCTTGCGCTTGCAATATTAATTTTTGAAACATATTTAAATTTTCAAAAAGCGACCAAGAAAACTTACTACATAGTTAGCTGAAATATCAGGTGACTCGAATTTTTATGTTTGAGGCCTAACTCGGAATGCATTAGTCAAGTCTACCAAAATGGAGCATCAGCGTTTTTCATTTTTTGGTACGTAAGTAGGTACTTACGATTTCAAAACTTTCCAAAACCTATGTATTGTAGTACTATCTAGTAGTACCCTAAATTCTACATTATTTGAATATATGTACGGATTCTACGGTTGCAAAATAATGCAAATCGCAATATGTCAGTGTTTCATCGGGGTGTAATTAAAAGAAATTATAGATATTGTACATGATACAACTATTCATACCTGTTTGGTTGATTTACATAATTCCTTTTTTCCTCTACCTATACACATACAATATTGCATTATGCCTGCTACAGTTTAAATCTACGAATCGGCAGTTGTGTAAAAATCTACACATTGGCAGTAATGGGCATTTCATAAATTAAAACTGGCCCAATTTGTTACAATTGACAGTTTCCTTCCGTACTTGTGTCTATAAATTGTAGTTCCTCAAATGTTTTATATAATTTCTTATTGAAATTACCTAATAAGTTTAAGATTGAATATTTTTTTGGCTCTTCCATTTTTTCATAGTTCTTCATTCTATAGTTTCAATAATTTGTGTTCCATTCTCACTCATCTTGTGCAATTGCACTAATAAACATCATGAAAGATCTTTACGGAAGTCAGAAGAAAATTCAGTGATAAGTTTACCAAATCATTCGGAACTTTAGAAGAAGCATAAAAGTAGTGAAAAATGAAAAAATAGAAATTGTACAATTTTGTTGAACTGGGCCTGAGAGGGTTTTCCCATCCTCTTGTGCCCGTCCACTAAAGGGCCATACATCTATTACGTATCCAAAAATCCGAAATTTTAAACCCTGGAAATTTTTGATAGAATGCTTGAACGCTTGAACCCACTACCTCCGTTTTTTGGATATGTAATAGATGTGTGGCCCCTAAAAAAGTCCAAATAAATTGCAATTTGGAGGGCAGGGATGTGAAATGATTGGGAACAACCTCAGAGGGGGGCCAGTTCAACAAAATTATAACTACACTAACACTAACAAGGTATGTGTTATGTTGGAGGCTTGTTCTTTTAATGTTATTTGCTGCCTGTATCGTGACGCTCGAGAGACTTAATTGGAAAAGCTCTACCTACAGTTGTTCTGCATTCCTGAAGAAACATGCGTGTAAGCATTTAATCTTAATCGGTATGGCTGTTGGAATTTCGGTTGGCAGCAAAGGTGGTCAGTTCAACCAACAAGGAACAAAGCGGGAAAGACCACAACAAGCTAGTTGGAATCTACTTGGGAAAACATATTTTTTGATATTTTTATCTACTGTTTTTCCCCATATTTACGTTATTTGCCATCTGATTCTAAAATTATTTTTGTAATTTATTACAATGAAAATAATGAAATACTAAATTTTGTCTGGGCCTTCAACATATTTTTTTGCTTGTTTTGAATGGCTGAAAAAAACGTGCCAATTCAACCAAATGCTAATTAGTAGATTTTATTATGTAGTCTTATTCTTAACTCACTGCCAAATCCACGGTTGCCCCTATATACATAATTTGGTATCTTTTTGAAATACTTGACGGATTTAAACGAGTGGTACATCACTTTAAAACTCTTCAGAATAAAATCTGGTATTTTCTATTTTCTATTTTGAAATTTGGCCCATACAATAATTTTTAAGGAGGTGTGAGTGAGTGTGAGCTGTGCTGTGGACTATATATGCTATGGTCTTAGATTCGAATTTTAACTTTGTTGGTAATGTGTAAATCCAGGGTACTTTTCAAAATACATACCACTGCACTGCTTAATTTTTCATGGACGTATTTTATTTACTTATTCCTTTTCTTGAATCAAATATTTCCGAAGGAGCAATGTCATAGGTGAAGCTTCTATTATACTGCACGAATGCATAAATATCTAAACCTTCGTTACAGCTAAGTAATGCAAGTAGCAGCACTAACCTCGGCCGTAACTAATACAAGGGCGACATCAATTTGAATATTTTACATCTTCTGTGTAATTTAACAGTCTTACAACTAGTAGTTAGCACAATATTATACTGTATTAGGATTTAGTAGAAGCAGCAGCCCGTATCAAAGTTAGTATCAAAGTTGATACTTTCTCAATGAGCTGCTGCTTATATTATCAGTTCTGATACTTATTATGGCAATGAAAATACTTATTTTCATTGCCTCACTAAGACCCCCAACTCCCAACTACACCGACTGCTTTATTATAGCTTCATGCTTACACAATATGTAACCTATTTTAATTGTATGAAACACGTTATATTCACGTAACAGTTGACCATGTTGCTGTCTCCAATACTGCTTTATTCCCAAAAATTTCCTTCATCTATATAATATTTTACATCAGGTTAATAATAATTAATGAACTGTACCGTAAACTTTTGGGACGCTTAGATAGTAAAAAAATATAGCTGTATAAGTAAGTTAGAAAAGATCTTAACAGCAATCTTGTACGGCAGCGCTAACAGGTTTAGGTGCTAACTTTAACAGGTTTAACAGTAAATTTTAAAATATTTGAGAGTGGGAAAATCGGTTAGACAAGTGTAACAGCTCTGTAAGTTACAAAAACCCAACAGCAAATCAGTTAAAATCTACAGCAAACCTGTTGAAGGATGTATGCTAAACTAAATGTGTTGTGTCAGCCCAGTGGTTACGGGGGAGGTTACCTATGCTGAAGGTTGCGGGTTCGAATCCAAATTATTGTGCTATTTTTCAATTAATAAAATCGTTCAACAGGATTAGCTGTTGCGTGATCTGACAGTGATTTCGAAAAACTTAAATAACTGCAGTATGGGTAAATCCCTAACTGAAATTCGTGTTGACCTTTGTTAACAGCTTCTGCTGTTGATCTCGGAGTAACAGCAAAATTATTAAAAAATTAACAGTAACGTGGTAAACTCGCCCATATTTTTGTAAGCGTGTACATTATACTATACGCAATATAATCGAACTATAACTCAACTTCATTCAACTGAATAGTTCAACTGAATTCACGTTGCTCCGTCCTCATTTTAAACTTAAACAGAATCATAAAGCTTCCATTCAAATAGTCTAACTTTAATGTACAGAGGTGCGGCGGGGGTGGGACTGACATTTTTATTTTTCCTGGATACAATGCTGAGTGCAGTGGTACGTAATATTATAATAAAAAACTATGGGACGGTGGGTAACTAGCTACGCACGTGAAATCTGTAATGTAAATGCCTATGCACTTGTGTATTCATGGTTAATATAATATCACGGCTTGACGATGGTGGATTCGTTTTTTTTGTATATGTATGGCTACGGTTACAGTTACGCTCGATCTACTACTGCATTGCAGAACGTGGTTTTGAAACATCGACTTGGAAACAAAAAAATACGTCATACTCACAAAGCGCTTAGCAGGAGCCATACATTCTAACAAAATAAGAGATACTCAGAATTTTAAATTGATTGATTTGACTTTATGGTTTAAAGGAATAGGATCGCTATCATGTATTATGTATTACCTACAAAATTCATTTCCGGATTAAAAAAGCTAGAACCAGTTGTGCAGTGTAAATGGTAAATTCAATCAGCGATAGAGATCGTCCGTAAATGATGTCGTCGAAATATCCCCATTTCTAGAACCCACTGACCCCCTAGGATATAGGTATCATTAGCTTAACCATTGTGGAAATGCTTGAAGTGCCTATCTTTAACGTCTTCAATATGTAAGTATACCCATTGACCCTACCTGTGACGTTATTTATGGACGATTCCTAACACAGCAAGGTAGTAGGTACGTAATAAATAAGTACGTGATGTTAAAGTGCAACACGTTACGTTCTCATCCAAATCCAAATTCACCTGTACATTTAAGTCTTGGCGCTCCTGAACAACATGAAGTGTTGTGGGCTTTTCTCTTGAGGGCCAGTGCATGCATTACCAAAGCTGCTGTGCTATCTTCGCTGCATCCCCATTTCTACTATATAACTCTTTTCGAGAAAATCTTTAGGAAAATTGCACCAATTTTGATCAATACTTAAAACGTGCTAAACTAGTCACTTTAATACTTG
This sequence comes from Dicyrtomina saundersi, assembly GCA_034695245.1. NCBI lineage: Eukaryota > Metazoa > Arthropoda > Collembola > Symphypleona > Dicyrtomidae > Dicyrtomina > Dicyrtomina saundersi. Next base: position 11,516 of record JAQFZE010002014.1, on the reverse strand, counting down.
TTTTCAAATCATCATCCGAAAATCCAAACATTGGAACATTTGCAAATAGTTATTTCCAGGTTTTCCTCATAACGCCGACTCTGTGACGTAATCCGAAAAATCGAACATTTTGGAGTTTTTACGTTGTAAACTGTCAGTCAGTATAGTTAACGTTTAGCATATCGTACTTAACCGTACTGTTTCCTTTAACTTAAACTATAAAATTTTCTGGTTGAATGGACTTACTTTTACTTTGACACGACTAGTCCTGAACAAGTAGTGACTCTGGTAGCTTAATTAAATAAAAAGAAGCGCTAAGAGTTGCTTTAAATCGTTAACCGTTGACTGACCGTGAAAAAATAGCAATATTTTTGATCAATGATCATCATTAATCGTTGAGCGTTAAGTAGGTGATCAACAATAGAACCAGGGTCAAAGAAGATCGTGTTACTTCCGTATAATTGCAACAGTCAATTCCTTGACCACACTTCATACGACGGTGGTATTTGTAATTGTGGAGTTCTTAAAAGGAGCCATCAAGTTACTGCAAACCGTTATTGTAAGTTCAGTCTTTATTCTTTGAATGCATTCACACATTTTGTTTTGAATTTAGTCGTAGGAACTTTGATTAATATTTTAAAAGATGTTGCTCTAATTTCTAGTGTCTCGTGTGAATCTATGAAAAGCAGAATCAGTTCTTCAGTTTAATACCTAAACCTTTGTCAGTTAAACACTCAAGGTATCCAAATTCGATTCCAATTTATTTTAAATTGGCTTGGCTTGTTTCAAGTCTAGTAACATCTGCTTCTTCCATGTCATATACACCGAATTGACTGGATTCGTTTCTAAAGTTTTTAATTGTGGCGGTTGCTAAAAACTTAATGGGAAAAGGGTTTTTTGTACTGTCAGATATGAGATAACGTACTTGTCCATTTTGTACATAATTATGGTATAGGAGTATATTTGTTTTTTTGTCACTCTTCTTCTAATGTCATAACCACTCAAACTTTAATTTAAAATCGTTAAACGAAGAATTTTATAATTTGTATCTTGGTATGGATGTTTTATTTTTGATTTAATGTAACTGGTTTTCCTCATTCCTCAAGTTAACATTTTTCAATTCCACGTGCTACTAATGTTTTAACACAGCGTAATGGATGTGGTTTGAGTAAATTAAATATACTATTTAACTTTCAAACAAGGGTTTTTCTATGTATAAGCTGTAAATCCTGAGAAGCCACAGCTAAAATACTGTACACTCAGGTAACTCGAAGGGACACATAAAATAGCTTAAAAGACAAACTAATTATTTTTGATATTTTAATTTCGACGCCTAATTAACAAAATGCTACGTATTTGTTTACAATAATTATAATTCTACATTTCAAGTAGCTTCGAAATGACTGACGAATAAATTATAATTAATTAGGCAAAATAAATAAATTAGGGGGATATGTAGAAATAAATAATAGAGTACGTTAGTACGTACATAATGGTCCATGTTGAAGGTATCGGAGGTAGCTTTCTTATTTTTATTGGTTAGTTACGATGAAATACCTTTTGACTGAAAAATAAATAATAGAGTACGTTAGTACGTACATAATGGTCCATGTTGAAGGTATCGGAGGTAGCTTTCTTATTTTTATTGGTTAGTTACGATGAAATACCTTTTGACTGAATTTAGTTTTACAAATTCCGAATTGCTTAGCTACGATTTATTGGTGTTGATTAGTGGTGGTTGGGAGTTTCAGAGATGTGTTTGTCAATAGTTTTGTAAAAAATAATTTCTGGGATCTGTGAATCGTTTATTGTCGCATAATTGTAATTACACTCAGAGTACCTACTTCTTTATATTAGTCATTAACATTTACTCATGTTGTCCCAGGTCCAGTCAGAATGAAATGCAGTTTCAGTACTAACTAAATGCAATTATTAGTTATTAATAGTAATTATGCTCAAAATCGAGCTTTGTTGTTCAATTATGTGCCAAGCGCAAACAATTTATTTTTACATTTACTATTCAGTAATCATAATAAAGTTTTATGTTTCTTCAAAATTATACTACAGATGCCACGTGGGAAAAGAAAGAAGCGTTCGACTTCATCACTGGATGGAACCAGATCTCGATCTCGCTCAAGTTCTTCTACAAATCATCGAAGTCGGAAGCGACGACGCCATCATACATCCCCATCGAAATCATCAACAACTACTGCCACTACCACCACCACCATCACTTCTGATTCAAGAAGGTCACCTACGAGATCGAGATCGGAGTCAAGTTCACAGCCAGCCTATCGAAGTCAACGAAGGTAAGTCACTTTAACCTTATTCACTCTGACATTCAAGTTGCAACTCTCCCCTGGAGTACAAGTGAAACAAAGTAAAAGTTTTCTGAACCACATGACCGAAATTCCCTAATATGGTATAATGGGTAGAGAGCGTTGCAGATTTTAGTTTTTAATGGTGTTCCGTGAATAATTCAAACTTCCAAAAGTAATTTATTTTCTGTAGCTTTCATTTTCTTACATTCTCATCGTTGGTATTGGAATTGAACCAAACAACTTGAAATTTAAACTAATGTTAAGCACAGCTTGTAGCGTCCAATACTTTATGTGTACGACCAGGACCATACTCGTTATTACACGTAGCTACCTACTTACATACATACATTACATCCGCGTGTTTTCATTTCAGTATGAAGTGTGCTGCAAAACTGAAAAATGCAGTGCGGGCGGAATGGACCGTTTTATGTATTGTAATTGTTATGGTTGAACTGCTAATCATGTTAGTGATTTTACCAGAGCTGTAATACACAAAGTAGTGTCGTTTTTGTCTGATTGTGAGAGCAAAATATTAACCGGATGCTCAACATATATATGAAACATTTGCGTGATCGAGTTCGATTTACGGGTTTCTGAGTATGACGGAGGATTGTAGTGCCCTAGCCTTAGCGCTAAATTTGCACTTCCTTTTGTTTATGTTCGTACGCTAATTGCTTTTATAATTTATAGTATTGTATATAATACGATAATTTTATGATAATTTACTTTCTCTAGCTCCCTTTTATTGTTGCTCCAATCTTCAAGTTATGAACTACTTAGCCGTAGTGCCCACTATTATGTTGAAAGGTAAATAGGTAAGCCCCATCTTCCAATTGACTGCACTGCATTGACTACATTATTACTTTGTTGAATCAAAATTTCCTTTTTATCCAGATTGCGCAACAAAAAATACAGTAGTATGTCTGATAATTTCCAGTAAAGTAACATCGTTTCAACTCAAGTTTGGCGTTGCTTGCATGATCACGACAAGTTTAAATTTGAGCTACCGAAAGTGAAAAAACTTAAAGATGTGAAATGGTGTAGGTACAATCTTTTATTATTATGCTGGGTTTTATTTTATTAATTCTGAAAGTTCAATTCATTTATACATACACAGTTTAGTCTGACTGTTTAAACTAATCCGAAAACAGTATAAATAATTTAGTTTAGAAATTTCCAGATTAACAATTTTGGATGTCAGTCTTAAAACATTAATATAACTTTAACAAGCATTCTAACATACATTTTTTTTAAATGAAAGATGAAAAGGTTTACGCAACATTTAACAAGCGCAGTGGATAAAGAATTACTAATTATAAAGAGTTAACTATTACTTTTCATTAATAATTTAAGTTTAAAGTAGGTATTGTGGACTTCCTGAACCCTTCGGTCTTACAACTAATAATATTATATTTATTCCGCAGTCTATCAGGTCTATTACTGATTCTTTCGCATGGAGTGAGCCAGGTATTGTATCTCTTGGACTTACTAATTTTTTTAGCAAAACTTTTCAGTAATTTTGAAAACCGGTACTCAACATTTTCTAATTTAAATTGTTTACATATTAAATCATAATTTTTATCAGTTACATAAGTGTTTTCAATTATCCCTAAACACTTTTTCGCCACTGATCGTATTTTTTAAGTAATTTTAAGGACATACTACTGCTCCATACTATAGACGCATATTCTAAATTAGGTCGAATATACGTTTTATTTAACATTTTACTAACTGAGGTTGTACAATATAATTAAAATAAACGTGTTAAAAAAAAGGATCTATGTTTTTCGTAATTGAATTTTTGCTAAAACTTCAGTTTCAGTAAATCTAAAAACCATAATCACAGAACCCACTTTATTTTCTATAAACCCTCTATATAAATTTTATTATTTGACATGCATGTATATAGATATACATATATATATATTAGGTTGAAAATCACCAGACTATTACATAACGAATTCATTTGTTTCTCGATGGTAATCGCTTGATTTATTTTTCAGCTGTCTTTATTAAGCTGTTAGATTCTACATATACGTCAAGAGATCTCTCGTCGAGTTTGCAATTGGGAAAGTTAATTTGTATTTGGAAAAATGCTAAGTAAGCCTCAAGTGTAGAAAAAAAATGTAGTACACATTGAGAGTTAAAGGGCTATTTTCAATTTCAAGCAAATATAATATGCACTTGCATGTTGGATTCATAAGTACATGAGTTACATTCACTATATTAAAGTTTAGAGCAGCCCAGTTCACTGAATTTGAATGAGTGCATTGGAATAATGGCGATTAAATGATTAAAAATAGTATTGTTGTCTTCAGTTATGTAAATAGTTTAATGCATCATCGCCCACTGCTCTTGTGTGGCCTTAGAATATTCTGCTGTCTCATTTATTCTAACGCGTTGGCATCTGCTATAACGCTCCCTGAAAGAGGTCTAACTCTCCACATCTAAATCTTAAAGTTAACCATGATTAACTTAAAGAGCCGAATGACATCGTCTGTATCCCTTTAGCTCGATGAAGTGTTTTTTAAGCTTAATGTTATATGTAATGCTGTATTCGTATTTGTAGTTTTTAATTGAAATAATCATGATCAAAACTGTAGTATTATAATATATTTAAAAATTTAGGGAATTGTTGTTCAGATTGTTTTGGCTTGACCTTTATTGCTCCAATAATGCTGTTTGCCTCACTTGTAGTCTTTTAAATTGTCTAGTTGGGTAATACGAAGGTTTTAAAAACACGAAAAGCAAAGCTCATCGACGGAGCCCAGTCTGCAACCCTGCAAGGGTGGTAATAAAATAGTGCAATTGACTGGACGTATTGTTTTCGTAAAGCAATATGTGTGTTTGTACCTCCATTGGAGTACCTGTAGTTATGTCTGAGAGTTGATGTAATGGTGAGTTTAATGATTGTAGCCCTTGTATTTCACTCAGTGCGCGTCTACAAAGGTAAATTTATAAGTAATGTAAATCATAATGTTGTCTTTCCATTTTGGGCAACTTGAATTAAGAAAGTAGATACATGCATACTTACATATATATTAATATTGTACCACTTATATGCAATTGTCATTTAAGACATGCGAAACTTTTGATTGTGTAGTCTCCAGTATTTGAGGATTGCAGATTTGAGTACATGCATAAGTAATTATATAATATACTTATATTTCTTTTTTATAATAACATTTGTGTGTGACTGGCCGCCGACTGCTATGGTCTAGGAATGCATTTCATTTCAAAGTAACTCCGAAGAGACAATATTTTCAAATTCCAAATTGAATAAAATTACATTACAACTTCAGAAGTTTCAATGACGAGTAATGCACGTAGTTACTTCTGCAGATAATTTTGTTCTCTGTCTTGCCTTGCCTAAAGTTTTACCTCAGTTCATTGAAGACATTCTCACCTGATCACACTTCTGTTGTATATTTAATTAATGCATTTTGTTAGTGTTGTAAATTAAAATCTCATAGACGTTCAAGCAACTGGACATTTTCGTTTAATTAAATAATCTGCTGTCCGTTTTTTAACGGCCAACCAAATTTGGCAGAGGAATAGTAGATTAAAATAAAATTACGAAATTAATACATAAGTCCTTTTATAAAGTTCCTTTGCATTTCGTTTTCGTAATTTCGTACTTGTTCATGAAAGCTATTGTAAAAGCATTATGCTTAAGTGAGTCAATTTAAATTTAAAGCATCTGCAAAGTGCGTAAGAATATTTTAATTCGCAGGTGCATGAAACTGATTTAATTTTGAATGACTTAAAATAAAAAGATATCTCTTTCCCACTAGACTTTTGCACAAACAACAAAACTGCATATCAATAATTATTTTATAACTTATAGTGAATAAGTTGAGAAGTTGACTGGGTTTCTGTTTCTAGTTATTGAAACCTTGACCTCAACTCAGCACTATCCATACAAACTTAGACTTTTAGAGAATACGCCCATAACCTGACCGATATGCATTTAAGAGTACGATGAGTCTACAAAGATAGTGTACGTGTACAACATGTGCGTGAAAGTAATCACATCTTTAAGACAGCGAAGTTGTATGGATATGCTAAGTGTGTAGGTATACACATTACTACAGGCGAAAGGGCTACTTAGCATTTTTGAAACTGCAAGTATGTAATGATACATAGTAACTGAAAACAAAATGACATAAATAAATGATAAAGGCTATATTAAATAAAAAATCTACTCTCCTGCCAACATTTCTCATCTCAGCCTTAGCGTAGTCAATTTCTCTTCCCGCATTAAAGTGTGATAAATTACTGTTTATTGTATCAATCAATCATTCCCATCGGTTGAGAGAGAAGGAGAGAGAGAGGTAGAACATTGACGTCATGTGTGGGATATTTTTTATTTGTTTTTGTTTTTGAAACTAAATAATGATTTCTCACATCTGAAGTTGAGTAAATAGAACTAGGCTTGTATTGAGTTTTCTTGGATAAATTAAACTAAAATTATTCTAATCAATTAAAGGTACGCTGCGTAGCGCTTTGACCAAGATGTAGTTATATCAGCTTTTGACTTGTCTTCGTCTTTATGTTCCATATCCGTAATCATAATGATATAAAGGCGACACGGTTTTGAGAATATTATGAAGCGGTCCGGGTTAAAGTTAATTTTTGGAATGATTTGGCGGATAAATTCAAATGTGTGACTGAACTCATTCAAGTAATCCTCGAGTACAAGCTTGTTCAGCTGACGTAAACTTAATATTTTTTGTATTGTGTCCGGAAATAGTCCGAGCTTGTATTTAGTCCCCGAGTTAGAGTATGCGAAGGGCCCAGGTCCGGGTAGTTGAATGTCTAAAACTTCTAAATAGAGTAGCTTCTCTGTCATCGCTACAATCTCATGCGATTCGATATTATAACCCAAAAGGTACAGCTCACGGATTGACACCGGGAGCTGAGTAGTTTGTATAATTTCTCCTATTCGGATTCGTATTGGGGCTGAGCTTCGTTGTGTTGTCAAAGGGGCATAGTTGAAATTATTATGAGCGGAGTAATGTCTGGATATGTGAAGGATTTTCAAATTTGTGCAGCCCACAAACGCCCCAAGATTAATAATGGGCTCTACGGCATAAATTCTGACTGTGTGTAGACTCTCGTGGTTTCTCAAAAGTATAGGAATGTGATGACTCCACGTGCTCTGGGATTTCATGACTTCATAGACATTTAAATTATTCTGAGCTCTGGCTAAAACGTAGAATGGGAGAGAAATGCTTTGATCCACGTAGATTTTGAGTGTTGTCAGCGATAGGGATTTAAAATCTCGTTGTTTTTGTGTGTAATGATGTTGTTGTTGAGGTTGTGAAGGTTGAGTTTGGGTATTTGTTGGATTGTTTGCATCTGTGCCTTGCCGAAGAGCAACTCGGAGATGTTTGAGAGTTCGACGGTATTCCAAAATACAGTTGCAGACCAGATTCACTAACTCATAGATTTCGGCTGATTGAGCAAAGAAGAAATTTATTTCGAATGTTTGAAGGACTGGGAAATTAAAGTGTGTTAAAATGTCTTTTATATTGAGAAGGGTGAAGAAACGATTGAATTCTATTTCTTCACTTCCATCAAACTGGAGATGTTGTAGTTTTTCCAGAAATAGATTTTGATTTCTATTAGAAATTGAATTTTTAAACGTATTTTTAGGCTTAGAGATTTTTGATAATGTTGTTACTGCTTGAGATGAGGATGGATCCATTTTGAAAGCTTCGGTAGCCCGAAGAATTTGTAAATTAGGAGATTTTAAGAGGAGTAGAGTGAATAAATGTTGACGAATTGGGCCGTCTAATGTGATGTTCGTTAGGAGTTGAAATTGAAGTTGACGTTCGGATTGTCTCAAGGCATTTTCTAAATGATATCCAACAATAGCCACGGTGAGCTTCATGGAAGACGCCGGAGGAATTGGGCCAAGTTTTTTGGTGTTGTTTTCATTATAAACAACTGGCAGACCAATAAATGTGTCAATTTCTTTCTTGATTTTTAAGCAAACTTGTCGTAAATGCTTATGATCTTTCTTCTGAAGGAGTTGCCAAATAAGAAGTCGCTCCTAGAAAATGCAATTATTTTGGCAAACTTAAATCAACAGCACCTAGGTACCCAAATTTATATTTTACAATATGCTTGACTAGTTAGTGAGTCATGCCCTGTGTCCACACTATTTACCCACATTAAGGTGTTAGAACTATTAGAAATCGAGAACAAAACGTCACGCTTCACTCCGTATAACAACCAGCTAATAATAACGTAGTATGGTAGATTTAATTAGCATGTGAGTGCTTATACGGTGCATAGCTCGGTAGGAGAAAAACCGGGCATCGGAATGGGATTCCCGTTTGTAAACACAGGTAGACTAGGCAGTCTGCTTTTGTATATGTAATAGGTGTCTAAAGATACTTGTGCAGTATCTACTTTTATACAGTATCTTTTATTATTATTTTGAGTATTTATATTCCTGTCTAACTTTTCAAAAATTAAAAATCAATAAGTTTTAATATTTGTGTGTAGTACTGCACTTGTCGCCGTCCTTGATTTTTTGTAATATCAGTAGCTATTTTTATCTTATTATTACTCTACTCATATACTTACTTTTAATTCAATTTGAAAAATCCCCACAGACTTTTGGTCATAGACATCATGCATCTCTAACGGTTTGTCTTGATACTGGTGTGGGTTTTTATGTTTTATTTTTGTGCCAACGTTTTTGATAGTGGCTGTTGTGTTTGATTTTGCTGTTGTAGAAGTTTCTGTAGATTCTTCTTTAGCAGCTAAGCCTATGGATTGAACTATAATAGTAGCAACGTGGGTTTGAGCTTGAGCCCCATATTTTGAAGATTGGCCAGATATTAGTGCTGTTGCACATACAAGAGGGACAAATTTGGGGAAAATTTCGAGCGTTGCTGCTGCTACATTCACTGGAATTAGATGTAAAAAATACATAGACACATGAATTCATGTACGCACTACGCAGACTATTATATCACTAGATATCACAGATGGAAGTACGGGAGTTAAAATATGGTAATTGAGTCGAATTTTAGGTATTTAGGATATGCAGTAAAAATGGCTAGGGCTCATCATAAATATAATCAATGTATAATTTATATATATATATTTTATAAATATATTGAATTGTATATTTACGCTTGTTTTTACCCTGAATAAACTCCATCCTTGGTACTTCTGATATTTCTTCTTGGCCTGAATTGAGCTTGTATAAACCCGTAAATGTTAGATTAAGAAAACGGAATTCATAAACCGGCTAAGGGTGGTCATTTGTTGACTTCGTTGCAAAGCGGTTGGAGAGTATAAATAGTGGTAGATACTTTACTAAACCATCTTTTACTACTGTTTGGTTAAATTAGAAAATAGGTGTGAAGCATTGACTAATCAGTCTATGGCGTCCATGTACTTAATATATATACGTTATTATACATTAAAGTTTTGTATTTTTAAGTGTACCCAGACCCACCCATCTCTATAATAATAAAATGTAGCTGCCTTCCTGTATTAAAAATTTAAAAAATTTCGACAGTGCATTGCAGTGCCTGACATGCCATTAAAATAAAATGGAGAAAGATAAATTTATAAACATATTTTTGAATTTGAATAATAATAATATATAATTTTGGCTGAGAGACATAATATACAGGTTTTGTAGGCCATGCCAGTCGCTTTGTAAAGTTGCTTTTTTTCGTCTTCTATTAAATTTCATTTATGACTTGTTTGGATTTTCTAAATTTTTTTAAAACAATTTTCACCTCTTTTTATGATTTTATTGTAGTTAGGGCGATGCTATGCGTTCCCTTTTATGTCGTTTATGGATCTTCTTGTGCACTTATGACTTGCACTTTTTAGATTTCGTATTTACATTAAATAGAGAGTTCGCCTTGTATTTATTGCATATACAAATACAAACGAAAGGCAGAATCCGAGCCTCAACCGATATGGATTTTCAAATATTATTATGAATGAATGACGAAAAATCTAAATAAAATGTAAAGCAAACAGCTTCAGGTTAGTTACCGTTGGGACTGGGACACAAATCAGCCGTTGCACGTGAACCGTTGCGCGGGTTAATATGCAAAAAGCCACTGCGTATACAACAGACCTAGGTTGCAACTTTTTAAGGTACAGTTGTGACAATGAAGCAAGCTTTGAAGTTGAAAGTACCTACATGTAAATAAGGCATATAATAAAAATTATGGATGGATCCGAAAGTAGTTTCAACCGTATTTTTGTTTATACTTAAGGCCATGTATATTAATAGATTCAGCATATTATTTTCTTGATTTTTGCTACCATTTTTAAAACGAATACCTACTCATCCGTGGTCCGTGGTTTGCAATTTGAAAATTATTGCCTTGCAAATTGTGTATACCTAGGTCATACACAGGTATATTAATAACTCTGATTAAATCTAGTGGGTTACATACATAACTGTAAGAATCTGTGTAAATGACGCTGACAGGTTTTTGGTTCGAGACGTGGATGTGATAACGCCGACGATCAATCGATACTTCCACTCGTCGTACAGATATTTGTAATGAAATGATGATTTAGAAGTTAAAAGAACCCTGCCTAATGTTTGATACTTGAAACAGCTTAAAATTTTAAATCGAATTTAGTAACGTCGTAACGTATCTTAGAAGAGAACTACAAATACTGTTGCGTATGTACGTGTATAATATGCTGTATCTAGCGAAAATAATTCTGATCGTGGTGGTGAATGGTGTTGCTGCACAGCCTTGATTACTTTATGATTTATTTGGTGTTTGTGGGGTCCACACCCCGTTTACCGTCCAAGCCTTTAAACGCTTTTACAATTAGCATGATCCTGTGTAGATAAAAAAAATCCATATGTACAGTCAGGCAGCACAGTGTAAATATAATTAAGTCATTTAGCTTTAGCACTAGCCCAGTTGAAAAATCAAAAACTAACGGAACAAGTATACGAGTGTGTCGGAATCGAGATTTAGCGTGGGTGATGCTTTTATTTCAATTCAAGCTTCAGATGTCTGTATATTGGAATGGAGTGGATGGTTGATCTTGATCAGACAGGTCGTGCTACATTTGATTTATGACAATTATGACGGACTGTGTGATATTAATGTAGAGTGTAGAGACTAAACAGTAAATGGTCGTGTAGTTGAAGGTGGAGGGAGGTTAACAATTAAAAATGAAAATTGAATAACGCATTTTGTAGCT
>JAQFZE010002013.1:0-15794 GCA_034695245.1 Dicyrtomina saundersi | reverse complement strand
GTAGGAATAGTCCGGGTAGGAAAAGTCCGGGTAGGAAAAGTCCGTTTACCGAATAGAAGAATTATTTTTGTTTTAGCAAAATATCTAAATAGGTTAATTATAAAAATAAGGAAAGGAGGCATAAATTAAAACGTGTAATCTCTGGTTACCATCACGTGGCAGCTAACCTTTTTGTTTCTACATACATACATACATAATTTACAATGATACTGAAATACTGGATCCATTTCAACAGAAGTGAAACATCATTTTGAAGCTCTTTGAAAAATAAAAATCCGGTATTTTAGTTTCCGACTTGTAGTCCATACAACACTTTTTATTGGGATTTCTCAAAAGGAATCAGATTTTTTTAAATAAATTGAAAAACTGTCACGTTTTTGCTACAACTAGATTCGAATAACCATTACTGTTTGAATGGTGAATCACTTGGACTGGACACTCATTTAAAGTTACTACAACTTATATATAATTAAAAATCTGTTTTAAAAGTGCATTATCAGAATGTATTAATCGAAATATTAAAAATAGCTAAAGAAGTTCACCAAGTTTTTAATTAATAACGTCATAATTATTTTTCTTAAAAAGCCTCATCTAAAAATAAATTAAATTACCTGTGATACATGCTATACATAAGTAGGTACATACATGGTTAAATTATCTGTACAGTATAGTAGCAACAGCTAATGGACAAATGTATACCAATATGCGTTGCTCTTAAACGGCTCGGAAATGTTTTGAGTCTTCAGCCTTCATGTGCCAACTTTTCTCCTTTCTTGTTATTTCTGTATTTGCTTTTTTCTTTGCCTCTTGTAAGATGAAGCCCAATGATGCCCAATAATTTTTAGCAATAGCATAATCTTGGTGCATAAGGAGTACCTACATCATTTTCTCTTTTAGTTTTACATTCTAACCCTATAGAGACCTATGACGAAACAAGACATTGCTTCAATAAGTTACACATATATTAGCCTATGCTACATATCAAAGTTGTTTGACTGCTTTCTTACGATTACTTAGTGATTAATACAATCTATTTAGCAGTTTCAAAGAAAGTACATACCTAGCAATTCGGTGGCTGTTTGGCAATAGCCAATTTTGAAATTTTTAGTTTCTGCAAAGGTATAATGTTCTGTTGTAGTTGCATGTATCTGATATGAATGCATCAAAATTTAAGCTCAACCTATTTACACCAAAAGCCTGTTTATGTTACCGTATATAAATAATACAAAATAATACACTCTGAATAAAACTATACGGTCTCAGTAAGCCGCAACTTGTTATTTATTTTACGTATTTCAGTGTGTTGCTTTAAAATGTTTTTATTACGAAAACCTAATACTGTTCTTCTACAGATAAATCTGGGCGGGTAGGCTAGGCTAGGCTAGGCTACCTTGCCTATTGGCCTGTCTAAGCCTCACTGTCCACGCGTATCATATTCGTTACTTGCATTGTAATACTAAAATAAAAAATAAAACGTTAAACATTTTACTGCTCACATTAATACTTATCCTTGGTCAGATATTGTGAATTGCGTAATGATTCTATTTGATGTTTGGTGATGTGTGAAAGTCATGCTGTAATGGTATATTTTGGTGATACCCGCACATTCACAGTACAATAGTTAGTTTATTTTAATGACTTTATTTTAAAAGTGATTTGAATAGTAGCTTACGGGGTTGTATCATTTGTACTTATAAGTTATTATATATTATATTATATATTATAAGTTATTATATAAATAACCTGCATCTACTTGAAAGGACAAACGTATTAAAAATTAATTTCATTCGGGTGCCTAAAAGCTAAACGTATGAGAATCCAGCAAAAACTTCAAATAACTGAAGTTTTAACAATTATACGCACGAATGTGCGGTGTACAAATGTTATTCCACTCAAAGGTTAAGTCAAGAACAATCTGAACTTGTAACACATAGCTTAAGATGAATGAGTTTTCAACAACTAAAATTTTAAAAGATTTTAAAGGGCGTTTAAGTAGTAGTCGTAAATCTAATCATCGTTAACACTCTCCTTTTCCCCTTAAAAATTGAAAAAGAATTAATTTTTGACGCCAATGTTGTTGTTTAATATTTAAGTTTTTAATTAATATTTTCAAATTAGAAGTATTTTTTGGATGCATTTCTCAGCGGCAAAATGCTTTGTATAAATTGTCAGCTTGCGGACACAAAGGCGTAAAAACATGATTGTATAATTACTTAAATTAATTGCCATTTTATTATCATTAGCAAATGTATGCTTTCAGAAAATCCACTTAGCGTGACGAAAAGCCCATTTGAACCATGTTTCTAAGCTAACCTACCTACCTACCTACTTTTTTCACATGCTCTTTAAACAAAAAAACATGTTACGGTTACGGGCCATTTTGAAATACGGATTTATGACTATCCTCACAAGTGACCTTTATGTAATTAGTGGCTTATTAGCTTTATAATGATGAAATTTATTTTACCCTTTGAAATGCATATGTTTACATTGCCATCGATTTTCAGTTTTTGTGGCTAGGATCCTCCAAAGTCCCATTATGGTTAGAAATTGTAGTCTCACTTGTCTCGCTTAGCCCCTACCAATGGTGTATAGGCGACAGACAAATAGATGAAAATGATCAATACAGTCTGAATGGCAGTGGCAACATATGGATGAGTGAGGAGCTTTTGGAATATCGGTTGCTGGAGAAGAGAATGGTTATATAATAAACAGCACAAGCTCTGAGCTCATTGTGCAGGTTCAGTCTGGAAACGAGAGTTCCGGAGAAGATGATAAGATAGTTAACTTAATTAGTGAAAATATCGTCTCGACACGACCTCATTTACCATCTCTAATAATCATTATTACAGATATATTTATGTGCGACAGAATAGGCACTGTGAAGAAATGCTGTTAGCATCTCTTTCGTAAAACTCTCCTTCGGGTGAGGTAGACCTACTTATTTATGCAAGTATAGTTTTGGGCCATCATAAATAAATTGAAATGTTCCTCACATGCAACAAAGTCAAGTTTAAGTTGTGAGTATTCTTAACCGAAAATAGATTCGCAAACTTGGCCAATAGAGACTTGTCGAGAGCCAAACCCCCAAATGCACAAGGACTCCGACGCTGATTCTGACTCTAATACCATCCATCGTGTCGTTACAAAAATAGTTCAACTGATGATCATGAGATTTTTATGCATAAAAGATCTGAACAGAGTCGTAACTCGCAGTCATAATTTGAATTTCACAAGAAATCAAGTTCTCCAGCAGAGTAATTATTCATAATTGTTAGATAGTTAAGAGAAGTTATCCTGATAGTAAAAGAAGAAAAAAAGTAACTTTTGTTTTGAATTTGCAGCGTTTAATATCTTCTTAACTTGCTCTAGTGAAATAATCCAAGTGCAGCAATATTGTATGAACCAAACATACCTTTAATAAAAGAAAGTCCGATCTGCAATAATTATTACAACTTTATTTCTCCAATTTGAAAGTTTTCGTACCTTGAGTTTTGTGACTCTTTCTGGATAAATTGTGAAAGTCTTTGATTTGAAAATATACCTACAGTCAAGTAAAAGTAAAACGATCCAGACAAGGTTCCATTTTGAATTATAACTAAGGTGAGGGAAGAGCAAGAATTACCATGCAAAGGTTTGACCGTGAAGAAACACCGGAGAAACGAGGAGATGAACTCAGAGCGCTTAATCGAGGGGATCATTTAACTCTTCTTGATGTGCCGGACAAAGGTTTGACCTCAAATGCCTCCTCATCTTCGGACTTGCACCAAGGTTTCCGAGATGTTCGAGATACAGCCCCAATATACGACAGAGAGTATGCTGCCAGAACTGTAGTAAGCCATTAATATTATTTGAACCATTTACATTCACACTCTCATTGACGTATCCTGTAGTAATAATTACTAAGCCTAAATATACTTTCAACTACCACAGTCCCAATAGAAACTGGAAATTGGGATTAAACCCGGAAAGTTATTGAAATAATTTTGGGAAGTACCTACCTATATACCTACTAAACACGAATTGCAGAGTAAAAGCTGCAGTCGTGTTCAGTGCACTCAACTTTGGGACCTTTTCAAGAACTACAGAGCATAGCATAATTAGCATGGCTAATTTATATTACCGCCTAATTTTATTTACTTCTTAATAAAGCTTTAAAGCAACTTGGAAAGATCCTTTTTATCATTTCTAAACTGAATGCAGATCATATACAAAGCCTTATGCACTGAGCAGCTTCCTTTATATTGACCTGTTTAATTGGTTACTAAACACTGCACATTTTAAAATGTATTTCATTCTATACCCCACAATTTATTAAATTTATGCCCAAAATGAGAAGGCTTGTGTGGACCAAATATGAGATCAGATCAGTGCCTGTATTCAGGTGTCAAGACAGGCCCAATATATTATATCTTTAGTAAAATGCAATAAAAACAATCTTAAATTTTGATAAGTATTGCTTACGCATATCAAACTAAAAACTACTTTGATGTAATAGCTCCACAATAAAAACATAAACCTTTTAATAGACTACTTAGGAATATTTAATTATATGTTGATGTATAATATTAAAAGGAGCAAATAAAAAGGCTTAAATTTGGACGGAAGATGCATTTTTGTTTCCAAAGAATAAAATATAATATGAATTTTCTTCATTGACAGTGCCTTTCAAGCGCTTTTTGTGAGAAAGTACGACGTCAAATACAAATATACAAAGTCAGCTGTTTGCATATTTTGGCACAGAATGACAAAAAAGGTGCATCTCTTACAATTTGCAGCAATATTTTCCTGAAATAAATATATACTATAACAACTGAGCTACGTAGACAGCTTTAAGTATATAAATATCCGTTCTAATAATGTAATAAAAACAAATATCAAAATTATTATTAGTAGAGTGAGGTGAGTTGGAATTTGGAATGCATATTCTTTAACTGTTACGTAATATCAACATAAAATGTAAGTACCTACTTGAGTACCTTTTTTGAACGCAGGAAATGAATACTTGCATTTAAAAGTATGGTGTCATTCCAGCTTTTGGCTTACCGCGTTAAATCATTCACAGTTCTCAGCATAGTATAAATAGCTGGCGGTCCGTTGAAAGTTGGTATTTTTGCAACTGGGAGAAATAGTACGGAACAGTCTTGTGCAAGGAGGAAGTAGTGTTTACGTCACTAAATACTACACACATTTCAGATGGTCGCTGTCACACGGGTTCTTCCCTTGCAAACTTGCAACGTAGTCAGGGGTTTGCCAAACGCAAATGGAGTAAAACCTTACCAGTCAGTCGTGAGATCACATGACAGAAACGTCATGTCAGTCATAAAGAGTCATGTAGCAAACGTACTGTGTAAATGGATAGGGTTGGAGTCACGCGGTGTAATTATACCCTCCAATATATTAATGGAAGTGTAGGGGGAAAGACGCAGATCGTTCTTATTCTTACCATGCCATTTGAATTTGTTAGGAATTGAGGTAGACGCAGTCAGGATTCGGATGTCTACCATCTACACGTGCTATAATCCTCATTGCCAAATACTGAAACTTTCGCAACTTGCGAAACTGCTGGATATAGGTACCTCCGTTTCTTTCATGGTAGTTTCGTTCTGACTAGTGAGTGAGCACTACTAGTCCGCACACATTTTTGCACGGCTGGTCACAAGAGCACAGAAATTTCAAGGGCATGAATGTCGTAGTATTATATCCGACTAGTTCTGTACTGTGCTCTCTCACTAGTCAGTCCCAGCACACCCGGGTAGTGTGCGAAGTATCTAAGTATGCTCAACGTTCGACGTCATATACTATAACGTCGACGTCAACCACTATACAATACATAGAAGAGTGAAACCAGGACGTACCCGTTAGGCTCACAATTTATCGATTGTTCAAGCTTATTTTTCGCAGGCAACCTAAATAGGGATGCAATGGTGACCCTGGCCAACTTTTTGCTGCCAATAGGATTTCGTGCCAAGCTCAAATAGCAAGTCGGTGTATAATACAACCTATGACTATGAACTTCCATCTAAGGAGCTACATTTACTTCGTACCCGTTACGCATCATACCTATATGACATTTAAGGTTGCATTGTACCATCCAACTGTCCTACTATTTGGTTCCAACTGTCCTACTATTTGGTTCCAAGTTCAACATTAGTCGATCCGGATCTTTACAAGAGCAAGCATAAGGATTTGAAAGAACGGACCAAAATATTATTGTTTACCTTGAATAACCAAACTGAAAATCAACTACTTTAATTTTAGATGTAAATTTCTGCCTTGGAAACAAGTATAATACATTTTGAAAAAAGAATTTATCGTATTTTAAACTATTTTTTCTGAGTAGAAATTAAAATCATTAATTTTTGTGTATACAAATTATATAGTTCTGGAAAAAAACGGTTACAAAAATAATAAGGAATAAGGCTATAGTTTCTGTGAGTATTCGTTGTTATTATTTGTTCAACGAGTCTGGAAAGTGTCAAATTCTTTAGGTGAGATTCAGGAGGAGGTCAAAGGATAGTCTAAGTGTAAGTAATTTTGAAATAAGTCGTAAATGTGCTATATTCATATTCATGTATCTAATGGTTTCAAATTTTGTCAGCATCTATTGAGGACACTAATACAAATGAGTGAATTACTTTAACCTTTATTAAGAATTACAAAATAAAAAATGTGTGAACAATAACTTGATCGGGAATGTCACATAGAAGTCCCTACAAATATAATTACATAACGAGAAGTGCGTATGTGTATTTAGTGAGCGAACGTAATAAATTTCATTGACACTGGTGGATAGTTGTGCTTTGTAGGAAGACAGAATTATAGAAACATTTTCTTTACACAATTAAAATGTACTAACCATACATATCAGCGATATTCAGTAATGGCATATATAATCGGTACGTCGAATCAGTCAAATATAGAATATAGGTGATGTTTGCAATTTCGTTAGAACCAATAATGGCTGCGACAATGAAGTTATTTATCATGGAATATTGGTAACTCAAAAGACAATTTTTAATAATTGGAAAAATTCCCTGCAATTGCCCAGGAAAACAACGAAAAGAAAATTAAACTAAAGCTACACGTGTACTATCAACTTAGAAAGAGCCCTTCGGTTTTCACTGAGAAAGAGTTTCTTTAAAATAAGTTTAGATTTTTAAAATCTTTATAAAATCATCTAGATGAGGTGATGCATGCAACTGACTTCCGTCAATTCTGCTGCTCGAAGGAAAAATATAAAACATTTTTTAAAACAAATATTTGTTGTTGTTGTTTCTTGACGTTAGAGTATATGTACCCATATACATATACATGGTAGAAGTTTCATTTTGAATTTTTCGGAATGGATGAATGAGTTTTTTCTGTGAAACCTGCCCATTAAAAAACCTATACCGTATCATACGAATCCTAGTTAAAAAAAACAGTGACTGCAACAACAAGCAAAAGTTATTTTGTTAGAAAACAATTTTTTTTAACATTACACATGATTTCTTTTACTTTAAAATACAAAATAAATTTGATTTATACATATGTCACATACATATATCATATGTCATATATACATATGTCATTGAGCTAAAATAAACGAAATTATTCTTTGTCATTTAGTTATATATAAAAGTTTATTACTAAGGTTGAAAAATTTGTAGAAATTTAAACATTTTTGTCAAACGTTGATCTATGTACTTTTAAAAATATTGTGAATTGTTCGTATAGGCTATTGTAGTTGTACAACAGTGACTGAATAAAGTTTATATATATAGTTTAAGAATTAGTAGTAGAAAGTAGCATAAATTAATGATGTATGTATACCTAACCATTAGATTTCGCTCAAAAAATCCAGGAGAAAAGGAGAAGTACTTCTATATTCGAATTCACATAAACACGTTTACGTGGTCGGATAGGGCACATCATTATGTCGGTAATAATGACTACTTATGCCTAATATAAGGAGATAATATTATACTATAATCTCTATTTCAGTACTATAATTGTCTTTACAAAATGATTCATTGAGCAATGTAGTGAATTAAAATAATAATCAATAAAAATTTATATACTTACATCAATTTATCGATATGGCATCAGTCCATACAACGTTAAATAGTTATTATTAAAGGTTATTTGAATAATATATTTCATGCTGCACGGATCGCTTCAACTATAGAGTCCTAGTGATGACGGAAATCAGCAGGTAATAGTAATATATAATAATATATAGTATATATATATTTAGTACAGCACATAGTTATGGTCGATTTTTGTGGGAAAGAAGTGAACCAAAAGTTTAAAAAAACTTTCATCAGCACTTTTATCATTTTAATTTTAATTTCTCTGACAATGAGATATTTTTTTAAATTACATGGTATGCAAGGCATTGTTATTTGTATTAAATTATAAAGTAACCCAAAAGCGGTTATTATCAATTAATCTACAAATTATTTTAGTATGGTAGGTAGATTGATTCGTAACCGTAATTTTATTATACCTCAAATACTTACATAAATACATAGGTAGCACAAGGAAATGAGCCCTTGCCTCGCCAAGGGTAAATTGTTTAAATGGAAGTAGTTAAGGAAATTCAAAATCAGAGATAAAGAATTTACTTTTGAGGATATTTGCGGATACTGTGAGATGTTAGTGTATATAATACCAAACTAAAATTGTGCTATATGTAGCAGTATTTATTGCAGTACATATCTTGAGTTTAGGTTATGAAATTAATTTCTTCAATGACTAACATGATATAACAATAAATTTAAGTTAGAAGACCTGGAACTTTCGTAAGGTGCCACCAGGTTATATTTATTGAAATTATGATTCTAACGTAACCAGCAACAATGAGTCATGAGTGACTGCACTTATTTTGTTTTAAATACTTCTCATTTCTGAATTATTAAACTTTTCACTCTCATCAAAATCTGAACACTTGAGCAATCATTTCATTTAATTTACTTTGGACTTTTACACCGTAAGATATTACCGTTACAATTATTATTATTTTCAGAAGAAAAAGATTATTTTATTCATAATACAAACTAAATATGAACTATAATATGTTCAAATTTTTATTTCAAGACCAAGATTACAAATTTAATGAAGTCTAAAAGTAATTCACTACAAATACAGTACTCCCCCCTCCCTCCTTACATTATCCCCCAAGTTATGATAACCTGTAAGTTGTGATACTCAATTCCGAGTTACGATACCTCTAAGTTAAGATATTTTTTGATTTGATTAATTGATTAAATGTATTTTATCACAAGCAACAGAATTTAAAATGTTCAAAATGTACCTATGGATTTGTGTGCACACAAATGTAAATGTTATTTACATACATTCAAGAACAGTGCTGAAGTTTTCCTAACTCACGTTCAATACTTTTCGTTTTTAAAAAATAAAAATTGGTTAGAATTCTAACCATAAATGAACCTTAAGTTAGGATATTTTTCGCGTACATTAGAGATCAGGATTTAATTAAATCATACAAGGGTGGGGAGTACTGTAATATTATTTGATCCCTGTCTTTCTGCCGGTAACTCAGAATGCTATTCATGGCAGCTTGTGCGAATTTCCTTGAGTCTATCATTTTACAACTGTCAGTGCGTAAAATGTAAACAACATCTCTCCATATGCACCTGTGTCAAGCAAGCCGATGCGATAGACTACATTTAATAGGTTATTTTGTTATGACTAAGACCAATATACATTTTCGTTCAAATTGGTTTCAATTCACTTTGTTTTAATTGGACTTTACGCTTGTCCACAATACCATTGTTACACCACGATTGTTACAATTAAAGCATGCAATGTGCAATTTTTTAAATATTTTCATACGAATTCTCCTCAGCAAAATCACAGTAAAGATATTTAGGGTAGGATATTCTGCTTAATCACGGCTTTCAAGGTTTCGAATTGTAATTTCGACTATTCTAGCTCGTGATTAATTTTATTGATATATTGATTCTATAAAATTCTGAAAATTCAAAAAACTGAGATTTTATTAGTAATTTTTTGATTGTGATAAACGGAAATATATTTAAACCCCACTTTACAATAATTACAAGATTTATTAGACCCTTGCTTTAGTGAAACTTTTAACACATCCATTTAGAAAACTCAGCCGAAACGGTAAATAACGCATTATATTATAGTTATTTTCTTATCTTTGAATGCCGCTCTGCTCATGAAAGTTTACAAACTTCTTTTACACTACAAATTAGTTTACAAACCTCAAAATAACATTGAATAAAAAAAGTTTGAGTGTTGCATATTAATTTGTTACTAATATAAATTTTTATTGAAACAGGAAAGTAATCCCATCAATCCATCATCTGGTTCTAAGGTGAGCTTATGTTACCGTGAAAAAGGATGGATACTAACACTAAAATAGTAATAGTAATCTAAAATTGTAATAGTGTTCCTGTGGAATTATTGAACACGTAATAATGAATTTTAATAATTTTGAAGTAACAGTAGACTTGATAGCCGCACGGCAGAAATCAAATTACACTATGTTATAATAATATACTTAGCTGGTACGAAATCATTAGACTATTACTTAGGCAGCAATCTTTGGTGGTATTGTGATGTCCTCACTGGGTCATTAAGCAGAATCACTATTAATATTAATTTTATTATTAGCTTACACAAAAAATAGCATATAACTTTCAGTAAACATTTTTCAATTTTGTTTACACTTTGTGTTCCACATAAGATTCAAAGGCTACGTAAGTTGATTAGTTTATCATAATATTACATAATAATAATTTGATCATAAGTGCAGAAATACATCAAAGGTATACAGATAACTGGTTAGTTGGTCAGATTTAAAGTCTCGTGGATCAGTTTTTTAAGCTTTCACATTGATTCATATTTTTCAAACTAATTTATGCCCAAAGTATGCCATAAAACAATAAAGTTGATATTATATATTTCGTTTGCCAAGGTGATGTATACACTTCCATGGCGATTAAACTCCAAAATATTTTTTAAAAAACAATGTTCCAAAATTATGTAAATAGGTAGAAAAAAATAAGATCACAAAGTCAAATTTATTCAGTAGCGTTACGCAATTTTTGAAAAATTACACACTTTGATATTTTGTAGAATGAATGGATGGTTCTTACGTTGTCAGTTATCAGCTATCTGTGTACAAATCCTATTGTAATACAACATACACAACAGCGATACACGCAAACACTTTTTCACAGGCTAGAGTGTAGGTTCTGCGCATAATAAAGGGCTGAACTATAACGTGTTGTTTGCTGTATTTCCTTGTTGAATGTACAATGATTAGTGTTGTAAAAGGATAACCTTGGGAAACTTGACCTGAATTTGACTTACCCCCAATCCTGGCTTCCCGAACTACAACACGTAGTATAGCTGCTCTAATTTTAGCTGGAAACACTTTCAGTGGAGAAAGTAGGAGGAATTTTGCGTACGTTTTATTCGATGCTTTTGGGGAAATCAAATGTGCTGGAATGCCACATATAGCTGACAAATCTGACAACGGGCTTAGGCATCGTCCATATATATCTCGTATGCACTTTTTTAACTTTTCTTTACCCCCCTCGCCCATAAGTATACAATCAAGATCATTGGCGAACCACCCCCCACCCCTTCCTATATACATACGTATACATTTGGCATGAAAAATTACCGATTTTTGAAATAATTCTTAACCGTTCAATTTAATGGCCAAAATCACATAAGTACCAACATCTCAAGTACCTAAGTAAAAATTTTTAAGTAAAAAAAGTTTTCCAAACGTTCCTTGTTCCTTGTAGCTTTAGGAACAAACTCGACGAATTTAAGGGATGGAATTTTAAGACAAGCTTTTCAGAGTGATAACAGTTTTTACTGTAGTGACAACCGGGATGACAAAAGATTACATGTCTTAAATCCTTTGGATTCTGCCCGGGATATTATTATTATTATATTATTATTATTCCATTGTGAGTGGTTCTTTTGTTAATAATTAATATAGTAAGCTTTATTCTAAAATTTTAAAGATTGCAATTTTGAGATTTGGACTTTTTTTAAGCGTATGTATTAAAACTTTTTCAACTGCAATATTATTTAATTTATAGAACGTAATTATCTGAAACCTAAAACAAACCAAAAACTCTTGTTAAGTAGAATTCGTACCTTTGAATTCGAAATAATTCATTAGTTCATTCTCGTTAAAATACATAAAGTAAATACAAATATTCAATACAAGTACCTATTCGTTTTAGCTGCTACTCCTTCAACACAAAAGTACAATCGCACTACCGCACCTCCTACTTATCGTTAGTATAGTACACACTAATCAAAATTTAAGAAAAATGAGAGATAGATTTGATATTTTGTTTAGCTTTTAGACGTACAATGTTCACAATTCGACAGTGTATAGGTGATCAAGTGCTCGTGCCTTCCCCCCCCCCTTCCGAATTATAGTATACAAACGTGATCAAGCACTGGACCCCCCTCCCCCTACTTTGTATACGAGATATATGGACGACGCATAATCGTTTATATAAGTTATCGGAAGATATGTACAAGTGAATAATTTTCACACTCATTCACTCACGTATGTAATTATGTATGTGTACAGTAGGTAGGTAACAAGGTAGGTACCGTATATCCTATATTAGTACACCCCGCGTACTATTCAAACTGACACCTCTCAGTCCCGCGTGCTAAATACATTGTACGAATTCAAAACTAATTATAAATATACAGCTTTTCTAATATATAGACACCCGCGAAGGATTGAGTACCCTTTTATCATTAATTTCGCGGGTGGGTGTGGGTACCCGCGTATTATTCAATTTTGGGTCTCTCAGACCCGCGTAGTATTTAGTATTTCAGAGCTGCGAATTAGTATAGGATATACGGTACCTGATATGAAGCGTACATTGAATTGAAACACGGAGATCACGGATTACGCAGCCCATTGTAACCGTGACCGTGATATTCGTTGATAATAATATATTTTACACTGTCCCATATTTTTTTTGCTTTCAATCATAGCTACTAATTATAATTTAATTCACAAGTGTGTTCAACTATTACAAAATTGACAAATAATTATTTTTGCCGTCTCGAGCGAGCGTGAAAATTGTATTGTAAAGGACATGTGCCAAAAAACAGTTGATACCGACACGTATAGAAACTAGACGAAGGAGCGAGTTATCTTATTCTGTAGCCAATTCAATTTTGACATCATAATAACCTAAATGGAAAGTGTAATTAACTATTATAATATTGTGAATTGTAGCCATATTTCCCAATATTTGCTTTTGTATGATTTTATAATGACTTTTATGTACTTAAAAGCGTATGCTTTGTTTGTGTACTTACTTGCACGCCACATATTGATCAACTTCATCATATCTGTGCAATGGAAAATCGCTTGGATTACAATTAATTGAATATATCAACACTGAAAACTCTATAGCCGGATCATCATTCGGTGGTACGACACAATTTAAATCACCCCTATTGTAGATTAATATAAGCTTAATGTATTAGCTTGTATAAACTATTGTAAGACCTTGCACTTACATTTAATTGCTTGTACACATTTCCATCGTTTCGGTTATTTGATAAGGGTGTTGTTGGTGACAGACACTGATTATTTCTCTCAACGGTCATGATAACAGATAGTGCTCTTGTACCGGCTGACTGTATAGCACTCACTCAGATTTTATCGAGTTGTAAGAGAATCATGAGAAAGAAATTAAATGGCAGTAAAGTTTCCTTATATAATGTAAATGTATACAATTCAAAAATTATAAAATATGTAAGTTGATACCGCGAAAGTGATATTGTTTCTTGTCATGCTAATTATAGGGTTGAAGAGCATAAGCACTCTCGGACTCAACTCTTCCGTTAGAAAATAATCCTTTTGCTCTTTTTGAAAGTTTATTTTTTGCTACTTGTTGCGGATTTCGACTTATTTTTTGGATATCAAATATAAAATTATTACACAAAATGACGAAACGTTTTTCATTATTCTCTTACTTTCTTTACAGTTTAATTCCATATGCCAAAAGATGGGCTGAATAAAAAGAGGGAGTTTTCCCCCCAAAACTAGCAATAATCTATTGTTTAATTTTTATGCTCCTGGGAAGGTTGTCCCATTTCCGTACCCACACCTTTAAGTAAGGCTTAAGTGGTGCAGGAAGGGCGGGGCTACGAAATTAATGGGCCAACCTTCCCCAGGGCATAATTATAAAAATCCAAGAAAACCTAAGTCAAAAGTCTCCTAAAGTAGGTTTACAAAGTAAAAAATTGCAGGCAAATGAAATTAACAAAGGAAGAGATTTTTCGCCTTGGCATTTTATATTGATGCTATTGATTATTACTATTAAAATTTGACCCGCCCGTTTGGGATACAAATGAAAACCAGTGTTAAATAAACGCAAGTTTTAATTACGTTTACTGTGTTTAAACTGAGTTACAATGATGAATCTGTGCTGCACTGATGCAGGGGGCGATCCAATCTGTAAAAAATACAAAATACGTAAATGTGTATAGTTGGCATGTAGCCAGATACCAGCAAGTCGGCATAGTTAGTAAGTAATTGGGATACAATGGAACTTATACAATTATATGTATCAAATTCAACTATGTACAAGTTAGGGATTGATGTGGTACTTCTTACGAAATATCATTTCAAATGCTGACGCAAGGAATGAATTGAGAATTGTATTACATAATTACGGATAATTATACTAAATGCCTCGCAAGTACTTTAAAAAATGCGAAATTAGTAGATGACTAACAAACTCGTTAAAATATTGCCTATGATGGATATATGATTTACTATTGATATGGAATGACCATGACTTCAGGCTTGTATCTAGCTAGATCGCAGACAATGCATATTTATACTTCTGGAGATTGGACGACTTTACTACCAACGCAAGTCTTTCTACTCCCGTAGTTCATTTGCAAACTTTTGCCAATTCAGAGCTTTTGAATTAGAAGCTGTTTGTCATTTCGAATTGCTACATTGTCAGAGTCCTTCACATGTGTCAGTCCTTCCCAAGTGTAATTATATAGTAAACCGCACAACTTTTCAGTATTATTTTAAAATAGTTTTCAACTAATCTCCATTCCAGATTCCAGCATGGTTATCAAGCCTTCTGTTCAGGTAATAATAAATTGCCAATGGAATAAAGTTCTATTTTATTTTATACATATTTACATGTTTATAAAGAAACACGGAATACTTGCTAAAGCAATTAAAGAAATATTGAAAGACTTCCGAAATAAAATATTAAATGCTTTAATGAAGCATATTAACGTTTTGACGCTATTTGCGTATTTATTTGAGCCCTTAAAATAGTACTATAAAGCAATAGCATGATAAAAATCCTAAGAACTGCAACTTTTAATTTATTATTTTTAAAAAATTAGGCAAAAATTGGTGAGATACGGGAATATTAGAGCTTCATAGAGAGTCAAGTTATTCAAATCAGCTATTAAAAATGTGGATTTTTTAGAATTCAGTTTTATGCACAATACGTTGCTAATAAATTTAAAAAACTGTTTTAGTAACGGTATAATCTTGGAAATAGAACCATTATGAGGTTGATTTATTTTATTTTTCTTTATTCATGGATCTAACTTATATTACGATTCTGTTTCTATTACATTGCATATTATGAAGTATAATAGAACATTTCAACGGAGCAACACTCAGCAAATGTATCTGTACAAGGTTGTACACCAACTTATCCCAAATTGCTAGACGGGCTAGACCATTTCTGATAACTTAACTGTAAAGTACCCCCCCC
>JAQFZE010002012.1:0-15795 GCA_034695245.1 Dicyrtomina saundersi | reverse complement strand
GACTTACTTTGGAAATGACTCCCTTCATTTTGTGAGACTCAAATGTTGGACGGGTGGAAAATAAATAAATAAATAAATAAATAAATAAATAAGTTTGGTTTGTTGTTGTTGTTGGTGTTGTTTGGGTTTTGTGATACCGACTGAAGAGAGGACAAGAGTTTATATAGTAAGCGTTTCCCACCCCCCTTTCATTTCAATCAACTTGAATCGCGCAGCTAAGAGTGAAACTAGCTTTGGAAGACAAACAATTAGTGCTAATTATGGCATCGTTCGATGCATTTCTTAAGTTCCACATTTCAAAATATTTCCCGCTTTGAAAATAAATGCGAAGCCGGAAAAACGTTTATTTGAATATAAGATTGTGAGTGAATAGGGAAATGAGTGTAGACGTCCACATCCACACGTGCAGCCTCTGCACTGTTGACTCTGTAAAATGGCGAGGTGACGTAATTTAATTGACTTTCTTTCCACTCGACTACGCGCACCTCCATCCACCTAATTAAATATGCACGTAGATTAAAACAAATCAACAGCATGCAGAGACAGAAAAGATTTGTTGGAAAAATGTGGACTAATTGAGCTGAATTAATGTCAACTCTGAATTGTGGCATAATTTTTAGAAAGCATTTTGAGCGTATTAATTTAATAAAATCGAAACCGAAAGTAAAGGAGCGTAAGGAGAATTAGCGTGACCGCATCTGCTCCCATTGCATTTTTGACTTGTTCTTGGGCGCGTGCATAAAGTATAGATCGAGAATGTGGACGTGAAGGGCAAGAGCGTGAAAATCAATCTACAAAAACATCCACATCTGTTGCCTTGCAATGGACTCCGTAAATGGCTTACAAATTGTGGACAGCACTTAAAGGCTTTGTAAATAAAATGCCGAATGAATATTAGTCAACTCACTCGTAGTTGGGAAATATTTCATTCTTTCTACTGTGATACTGGCAGCGGACGTATAAAAGTAACATTTCGTGGGTAAAGAGACGTTTTTTGTCATTCTACACGATTTGACTACCTACCTACATAATTTACCGGAATTTTGAAAATTTTGCAATACTGGACCAATTTCATCGAGCCAAATATCATTAGAAAGGTAATCACTAGTAGAATTAAAATAACGGAACGCGCCTAGCATTATCACAAAACGTTTTCAAGATAACCGTGTTTCAAATTTTCAATTTCGCCTAAAATTTTTTGCATGGGCCACAAACTAAAAACAAAAAAATGGTGGCTGCTTATTTTTTAAGAGCTTTTAAATGATATATCACTCGACAAAATCCGCTAAATTTTTTAAATTTTCAATTGTTTTTTGGAGACCATTTAATAACTAATAACGATCGTGCTTGAAAAACCAAGTTATTTAGATTCGCCTAATTATTTTGATTCGAACAGTATACCTTTAATGTTAAAGTTTATTGAGTTACCGGTCGAAATCTTGATTTAACACAATATTTAAAGTATTGGCGGGAAATTCAAAACTTTGAATACTGAATTTTTGGTTTCATTGAGAATATAAAAATGCCTTTACGTATATCGTCACAGCTTATAACCCTTTTACGCCTTCCTCCCCTTAATTTACAACCTGTAAATTGACAACTAAAATTTGGCGGCAAATTCAAAACGCCTAATTTTGCAGTTAAGGCTGTCATTAAACAAGGGCTTTTGTCCTTGTTTTCAACTATGATTTCTACGGGAATTTAGTTTTGAATTATTCCACATTTTTCTACTTTGGTATAAATAAGGATTTTGCTGTTATGATTATTACTGATTTTCATTAAACAAAGTAAACACATTGGTGTTGCAGGCTATTTATGGCAATCAAGTGTACACAACTTACATCACCGTTGGTGGGAGGTTATTTATGGGTTTTAAGGGAACAACTCACACATGTTGTGGGTGGGAGGTTATTTATGGTATCTAATGGGACAACTTATACACGTGAGTTGGAGGTTATTTATGGGCTTTAAGGGTACAAAATATGCACAGTATTCAGTGACACAAGCTTCGGACTTTTTGAGGGTTTCCCTCGTTCGGTTATTCTTGTCTGCTCCCACTTTCACTCCCGTTCAATATCCACTAAATCGCACACAGTATTTTACAGTGGCACGCAGGGATGTGGAGCAGGGATTGTGATTCCTCACTCAAAGTGTGGAGGTTCGAATCCCACTCGCTGCATCGTTAGTCAATGATGAAGAAACAGTTCCCTATTAGTTTGAAACTGAATGATGATTAACTTATATGAGACTGCGATCAGTGAATCCCTTGATTTATTTTTAAACATTTGACAAGTTACAAGTCAGTATATTTAAAATGTGACTTAATTACTGTTTGTTTCGGGGGACGTGATATATATAATACATGATATATTATACCTACCTACATAAATGTGTAAATACAAATAAGTGCATAAATATTCGCAACGATGTGTATGTACCTAAATATTCAAGACTGTACATTCCATATAATGTTCAGAACACCTACGCTACGCTAACAACTAAAAAGCAAATTAAAAATGAAGCGAAACACACTGTCCGATATTATTGAATTATATCCTCACTATTTCCTGACAACGAAATGCACTATCTACAAAAAAGATAAAAATATCAAGATTCTAAAAGCAAATATGTAGAAAGAAGAATTTTTACTATTCAAAAACATCCACGTAGAATATTGTGCACTATCAAAAACATGCAAATGGAATATTTTACACTTTCCAAAAATATGTAAACAAAACATTTTGCACTTTTTAAAAATATCCAAATAAAAAATTTTGCACTTTTTAAAAATATCCAAATAAAACATTTTGCACTTTTTAAAAATATCCAAATAAAACATTTTGCAATTTCCAAAAAAAAGTAAATAAAACATTTTGCACTTTTCAAAAGGATTCGAATTGGCTCAGAGAAAAATTGAACATATAACTGAACAAAACTACGTGTACAAAATGTGCCAAGAACTGACTTTAGAAACGGGTAATTATTCAACCAAAATAATTCCTGGGAAAAGAGTTGCGAAGAAAGCGAGTAAAGTCCATTTGGATTTGGATACTTCCGCATCGGTATGGGGCCTCACAAAGTTTCAGAAATATTTAGTCAAACACTCCACACCCAAAAATGACGTGGTAAAACGGAAGCATTTATTTTTTAGTTTATTTATTGATGATTGTTTTAAAATGATAAAACATTAAAAATAATTAAATTAAAAGTGTGGAATGGTGGTTCTCATTAAGGTTACTTATTAATTATTAAATTATTACACTACTTTTTAATATTCGAGTTTTAGTATTTTAACTTTATTTATTTCCGGCATTTCAGTACATTTTTACAAGTCTTCAATTCTATTTTTTTTCAATCAGCCTGTTCCATTATTTAATGCATATTTTTTTTTTCATTTATTTACTGTTGTTCTATAAGCTAAATATATTTGGCAAGTATGGATGAAAGATCAGGAAAAGCTGAAAGAGTTTTTAAAGTACGTAGTAATGAACAAGCACTTAGTTAGTTACGATTGACTTTAGTTAGCTGCTCCATTTTTCTGACCCAACGTAATTGTTGAACATTACAACACGACACAAAGTGAATTGTTCGTGCGGACAAAATTGCTTACTTTTAATTATTATGTCTTACAATTATTTTTTTTTTACTTAAATTGGTTAGTAACTGCTTAATTATCAATATTTTATCAATCCTCTGTTCGCTTGCGTTAGCGTTGTTAACACTTAAATTAGAAATAGAGCGAAATACGTAACATGTCATAATAGTTTAGGTTATTTTAGAATACAACAACATTAGTGATGTGGACAGAACAATATCCAGTAACATTTTTAACAATCGAATTAACAACAGTTCAACAATCATTTTACGAAATCCTAGTGCCATAATCTAAAAGTATGTAAAAGTCAAATTATCATAAATACAATAATACGAGAAAGCAACAATATTCTTTCCAGCTGTCGAGATTCAAACCTTTTATTTTAGTAAAAGCACAAGATTACGACAATCTCCTATTCAAATCAGACGCAGTTACGTAAATGTAAATACTGAAAAACATGAAATAAATTTTAAGGATCATTTAACAACATACGCCAGCCAAGCCAAGCCTTCCGCATTTCATATATTTACAATTTATTTATTTCTAAAAGTAGCGATAGCTTTACAACCAGTCACCAGTTGAGCTAGAAATGTGTATTTTTTAAAACTGTTTCTTTGGCTTCTATGAAGCTAAAAAGCTTTACTTTTTAGGCACATAGAGTTTTTAGTGCCATGAAAAAAAATTATTTATTACCTAGTTAGTTACATTAGTTTCACCATTTTGGCCTTAGCAGGTATGTTGCAATATTTAAATACTAATTGATGAACAGCAAAAAGACAAAATACGTTCAAAACTACCATTTTCCTTTCAATAGCACATGCGAAAATTGTACACACTTATATTGCACGTACGAAATGTAAGTGCTCCCATGATGATATCGTTCACGTCTCTCACGAATTTAAAATAGATTCCACTAGTTCAAGGGAAAGAAGAAAAAAATATTATATTTCGGCTTAAAACTCTTCGTTAGGTCTGTGCACTACATATATAGTATTAACTTGTATGTACAACATAAAATACACATTGTATACTGAATTATTACTTCACAAATATAAAATCATCCGTGAATAAAATGCCATTAATTAGGTATCTACTTTGTTAAAAATATAATACTGTACTAACCACTACTGGTTAACTTGTAAACAAAATAGGGAATGGTAACATTATTGTAAGTTAAATAAAAAAGTAAAATGTAAACTGTTAACACTCTTTTTTGCAACTGTATATTGCATATTATGGCAATAGGGAATCCATAGAAGCATCTATCACATGATGTTGTTAGCAGCCGTAAAATTAACTCGAAAATTATCAAGACCACATCACTTTCCAACTTTTCATTTGGAATTAAAAAACAAAATCTCAGAGAAAAAGATTTGGGAATTCTTCTAGAATACAATTGACAACTTCCTGGTCAGATTTTGAGGAAGAGTCTTCTTCAAGTAGAATGGCTGTAAAACTCTTTTGTAAATCCTTATTTCGATGCTTGTGCTCCATGTAATTAGAATTTTTAATGACCATCCTAATAAGTTGAAGATACTCGTATCGCCGCTCATCCCCGGAGCCCAAATCCGTGACACAGCGCGTGACGATGTCGATGAGAACTTTGACGTCATTCGTGTAGAAAATCTCGGCTGTTCCAGGGAAAGTAAAGAGATTTGTGACTAATTTAAGAATAGAATTGGGCTGTTTTGGCTCATGTGGTAAAACTGCAATTGGGTCTTCTTCCCAGTTTAAAAGATACACAACTTTTTGAGTGAAGGCCTTTGCATTGCTTCTCTTCTCCAGAGTTTTCAAAGTAATGTTATCCGAACAATTATGATTATTTTTAAATTGAAGGTTGTAAGCAAGAATCAGATTCGTAAAAACGTCCACGATCTGCTCATCATCATTTGGTGGATTCTCAATCCCTTCGAATATAGAATCCAGGAATGTTTCTCCAACGTGTTCAAAGTGTGGGACGGGCATGGGCTCGCCTGTACTCCAAAGTAAACCAAGAACACCGGCAGTTAGGAGAAGTCGTCCAGTTCCGGAATTTTCATTGATAATGCTCAAGTTCACGTTAACAGTGATTTCCCGGGCAAGTTCCATAGGGAGGATGGAGTTGACGAGAACTGAGACTGCTTTTAAGTCAATTGTAGAGATGAGAGCAAAGGATTCGAGGAGAAGTTCCCGAATGGACCATCTCGTCTCCATTTGATAGTAGAGAACCAGAGCGTGAACATTGTTGTAATGACATTCCTCCATCACATGCACAGAGATACTCTGATCCGCTTGTTTTAATATTTGAATGAGTTGCGAAATATTTTTGATGATCATGTCTTCGTCTTCGTGAAGCGCCCAGCTCCGCTGCTGCTCATCATCCTTGCACTCTGTCAGCTTCTTAAAGATTTGCCGGAGTTGCTGAGCATCTGTGCTGTTGTCAATAATGCTCGGATTATTTCGAATTGCATTTGGGATGTAGAGAGACTCAGTGAGGTAGTGGATTTGCTCAGGGAGTCCTTCAAAATTTATTTCAAGGAAATTTAAAACTGTTTGTATGGTTTCTTGAGACATCTCATGACTCAAACCAGTTGTATTACGAATCTTTTCGATGAGTTCCCCACCCAAACGAGAATATTTAGACTTTTCACTCTCCATTGTTTAAGTTACAAGTTTGTAGGCTGCTTTCAAGTTTAAATTATTAAATATACTACAATTTTACAGCGCAATAAAAACTTAATTGATATATTATACAAAAATCTATTGAATACGCGCTGTGAGGAGGCTGCAGATTTTTTACTTTTCTTCATAGAGTTGGGCGTGTCTGTGTCTCTTACGTTTATTTCCCTTTATCCTGCTGTTTCCTGCAATATATGAACATTAAGTTATGAAGGGATTACTTTTAGTTACTACGAATTACAAATACTAACTAAATAAAACAACACAGGGAACAGGGCACTAATATAAATCTAAGCTATAAACGTAACCATTAACAGCAAAATAAAGTAGTGCAAGAATCTCACCCTATGTGAAATATTCAATGTTATTATAAAATTACACTCACTAACGTATTAAGTATACATATGAACTGCTTTTGACTGTCCGTCAATTGTTGACTGTGGCTGATGAGCTGTTATCTGCCCGGAGCCCGAAGATGAAACTGTTGACTGTGGAAAGAATAGACTAGATATTGGGCGGAGATGTGAATCTTGCTTTATTTTCGTTTTAGGGATTCTGTATATACAAAATAGATCGAAGAAAAAAATGTTTAGTCATTCCTTCGAAACTTTAACCTTGAATCCTGAACCTGAATGAAAATGAATAGTGTATGTAAGTTGCATGCTGGAAACAGTTGATAATCAATAATTTTACGTTACAATAAATGATTATATTTGTATCCTAAATTCACTCAAACCTTTATGCAATTTAAGTTGGAAATTAGAATTGCCAGAGTGGTAGCTAATAAAAATAAAAGCAAGTAGTCGGAAAAAACTCAGAATAATAAAATTACTTAAAGCTGATAGTCGGAAAATCGTCGGAATTCCTGAAATTCCTGAAATGTTGACGAGGAAAACTTAAGGAAATTGAAGATTGGCGGCGGAGCTGGAAAACTTTATACTTGATAAATTGTGATTGGCTGGAAGCGAAGAATAATTTGTTGGCGCGAAGGTTTCCCTTTCATTTTCATCTCCCGTCTCAAAATTCAGACAGACTTTTCATTTTTGAGGAAACTGCACATCTGCAATCTGCACTGTCCCTCACAAACATCAGAAGATCTCGTTCGAATTTTCGAATCCAGGAATTTCAACAATTTTTAACAAACTGGGATTCGAATTTTGAAAATAAACGGCTCATCTACACGTTGGTTGGTCTCTTGGTTCTACAGTTCTACATACTTAATTAGATGTTACTTAAGCTGGGTGATTGTGATAACACCATAACAGGTATTTAATTATGCTAATGAAACCCCTTTTATTACCCTATTATTAAGTAGCTCTTAACGTTTTTATTATAAAAGTAGACTATATTCATCTAGATTTTAGATGTCACTTTAATTCAAAGCTATTTCAGTCACTTTTGAAACTCATCCAGTTCACCATATTCAATATTTTGAAGTGATTGGAACACAAAACTGGTTTCAAAGTAATTTCAAAATTTAAAGCAGTTACTGATGAATACAAGATGCGCACACATTACAATCGATATTCATATTGTTGTTGATATTTGATGTTATTTGTATTAAATATTACATATATAGTAAGCATGTACTTGTGCCTGCATTACTATCATTGACTATCGCGCATTAATGTACAGTGTAATTATGTCACACGTAGTAGTCTTGATTGTAAAATCAGCAGTACAATTTTATCAAATTAACTATAGAATAATTATTATAACAGGTGTACAGTTGACAATAAGGTCATTTTCTATTTTATTACTATTTTTTAGTATTTCCTTTAATGTAAACTATTGTATGGCTGCTAAACCTTACATGTCGTAGTATACTAAAATATATAACCAATATTCATACCTAATATCTGATTTTACTTATTTTACAGAACTGCAATCGCAATTTGAGTGAAGGAATGAGAACGTAGCTTAAATTAAATTTGTGTTACAAATTGTCCATGCAGTATTACGAGACGAGTACGGGCATACGAGTACGAAAAACAAGAGGTTCGTAGTTTTTCTTTCTGATCGTGAGCCGTGTCTCAGCAAGGAGTACTAACCACAAGGTTTCAACGCCCACATTGTATAAAATTACAGCATCCAGTCATAATGTTTTCCAGTCTGAAAGAAAAGTTTTTGAATGTACAAGAAGAAATAACAACCAGGTAATGCAACTAATAATCTATGAATTTTGACTCTTTATTTTCGATTTACGTTACTTTATTCCGTGTCATCTGCAAATAAGCATCCAAATAAATTCGTGGGGGTGGGACTGTTCTGCTCCAAAATAAAATAAAAACGGACACATTATTATAAACTTTATTTTGGCAATCTGCTAATTCCTATTTTTTTTAGCTTAAAAAATCTCAAGTTGGATCGTCATTTACCGAGCTCATTTAAAAGTAACAAGCCGGAGTTTAATGATGTCAACTATGATGCTGGTGTAGAGCTTCTGGAACGCTACCAGAGTTATTGGGCAGACTTACACAAAAGAACAGAAATCACAGCTGCTTGCGCTTATGTAAGATAGCATGGAATACTGAATTACATAGAACATAAATTATTGTATTAAAATCTCACATTTCACTAACTTAGTAAGCATGATTTTTGGAGAAGCTTCGGCTATGTCAAAATTTGTAAGACCTTAAAAGGAAGTAACAACCGAGAACACTTTAAACTAACTATATTTTCCGTTCCTGTAACGAAGCATGCCAAAGTAACTTTATTTATGTTTTTTGGACA
The DNA here is from genome assembly GCA_034695245.1 of Dicyrtomina saundersi. Taxonomy (NCBI): domain Eukaryota; kingdom Metazoa; phylum Arthropoda; class Collembola; order Symphypleona; family Dicyrtomidae; genus Dicyrtomina; species Dicyrtomina saundersi. The sequence continues at coordinate 6,809 of JAQFZE010002012.1, read as the reverse complement.
ATGATGCAGGAAGTGGACGATTTAATCACGAAGCTTCATCAAAACTACGAGACACAATGCAAGAAAGTTGGGCAGTTGTCGAATTCATTGGCAAACATTCCTCAGCTTGTACATGGAGTTCAAGAGGTTTGCGATCTCATATGTAAGTGTCTCTGTTCGGGTTCTGTAACATTTCTCTGTATGTACACTGATGCTGACCTTTGCATACAAAAAACTTGTGCGGATCTTCTTGAACCACTTAAATGCAATTAGGTGTGTATTCTGTGATTAACAGTAAATATACAGTGTCAAATGGATGAGACTTACGATTCGCTAGAGGCTCTTCAAGAAATTGTGGATACACAGGAACTAAGAGAGAAACAATTGGACCATCGCTTTCAACTGGCCCTGTATCAGGAGCGTCGCCTCAATGAACTTGAAGATCTCAAGGGTATTTTCCTTTCAATTTGTATCCCTTCTGTCTACATAATTTCGTATTAAAGTTTTTAATAATTTACTCCATCCGATTGCACATAATTATTCCCTAATATACTTGTCCATATTACTCATTAGAGAAACTGATGGAAGACCATCTGGAGAAAGTCAAAGTATTTGAGAAGCGTCAAGCTTCTCGTCTAAAGGAGAGACAGAGCGTATTTCAAGAAGCTTTCGAAGATGATCTCGAGCATTTTAAACTTCAAGGTTCTATACCAAGTAAGTGAAATATTTCATTTAAGTATTCTTCATAATAGTGCCGCTGATATTCGTATTTAACGCAGATATTTGTACTTGGTCTTTAGAGGTGGTGGGTGCTACTGAGGAGACGACGCCTACATTAGAAGAAATTGAATTAGAGGACGATCCCTTTGCGCTCGAGTCGTTTCTTGCTGATCAAGACCAAGAAGTGAAAAAGTCGGATGCGGAGGAGGATAACCCTTGACATCTTCATGAGCTGCTCAATGTCCAATTCGATTTTCCACATAATTCATTCGTCGTGTTTCGTGTAATGTAATCATAGTAACTAATTAACAACACTGTTGTATGCATTTCCTAATAATAATGATTGTGTTTCCAATGGGATCGAATTATCGAATTAATTGTCATGAATGGTCCCCATTGCGTACTGGTGATTCACAACTACATGCCTTACCATTTTAGCTTTATAATAATGTTATATTATGCGCGTGTTAACGAATGAGCCATGCCTCAGTTTTCAACCTTTATGACTCGTTAATTAAATTATAATAATTATCTATACAAACAAATGTTGTTCTCAATTTATAATGCCGTTCAATGTCGCATTCAAAGAAACAGATGCATTCCATTTATCACATTGTTACTACTATCTGTTACTATAATATATAATTATAATCATGTTCTGTGTGTCCAGCTAAAAATACACAGTTCACAAAATAAAATGTTTACAAATAATTATGGATGTAGTTCAGCGCTACTTTTTTCTGTGATTGGAAAAAGTAATTCAAGTGCTGTTTAAGTAAGTCAATAAAAACATTACTTCAAATATAGTCCAAAATAATGTTTCCAAATCCTTATTAAGTAGACGCATATCTTCTGTGAAGAACCAAAATGACCCATATCCATTTTTAGCCAAAAACAGTATCAACTATCTACAAAAATATTCAAATATGTCTTGAGAGCATTTAAATAGAACATTTTGAATTTTTCAAAAATACGTAAATACAACATTTTACACTTTTCAAACACAGGGAATCAGAACATTTTGCAGCTTTTCGAAAACATGGAATTAGAACATTTTGCACATTTTCGAAAACATGGAATTAGAACATTTTGAACCTTTTCAAAACCATGTAAATAGGACATTTTACTTTTTTGAAAATCATGAAAATAGAACATTTTGCACTTTTCAAAAACATGTAAATAGAACATTTTACGCTTTTCAAAAACTCCTAATTAACATTATACGCATATGTTTCTCGTTTTGTTTCTATGACAGCTCATTTTGATTGCAGCTAAAATTGGAAATGGGTCATTTTGGTTCTTCACAGACGATATAAATTCGTATTTTATAAGCACTTGAGTAATTCAATCATTTGAAATTGTAACTTTAAATGTGTATTATGCGTTGCATTGTCTTTTTGTCTTAGTTAATTTTTGTAAAATTGCAATAGTAGAGAAGTTGGTTCCATAGTAATTAATTATTTGAGAGGAAATTGGATGGAAGATGGAACAACATTAATATTTTAAATTAAGTTAATTGAGTAAACACAATTTCTCTGTTACCATTTATTTTATTATTTCTATATTATTTGTATTACAGGCAGTGAGTGAGTGCGTTTGTTTTTTTGTTTACTTATTGCTTGGCTGAATGACTATTTTATTATCCTCTTGAGTCTGCTGCTCATTAACGTTTTGAATTGGGTCATTATTTTTTCTTGTTCTTGTTATTTTGGTTTTTATTCCATGTATTCGAAATTATTGAGATTAAGTCGTAGATTGCGCGTTTAAGGTGAGCAGATCCAATTTACTTACGATTATGGGGTGAGGGTCGGAGTCATAGGGACGGAAGTGGTTCTCGGAAGTCGGAAGTGCAAGTCCCAATAATACGAAATAAAATCACAACCATTTTTTTAAAAAATCGCATCTAACATAAGTCTAGTAGGATCTATACTCTAGTCGAAACTTAAAAATAATTTCGTAAGGAGCAAAGGGGCAACATTCCCTTGAATAATTTTAGACTAGAACAAGATTATGTAGCCACCTATGTACTCACTCGAGGCAATACTTAAACACTCCATGACCTCATATAATAATTTAATAGAATTACTTCACTGGACATAATAAGCTGACATAATTTAACGATGTGACTAGGAAAATTTATTATTATTTACATGAAATACACGTCATAGTGTAATTTAATGAGTCAAACAAGTCATACACTATTTTCAACGGAGATTAATACCAAATAATCTCATTATTTTGTAAGTATCTTACCTACACTTAGCCTAGTTAGTTAGCGTCAAGTTTTTAAGTTATAACTGAAGACTTACGTCCTATTTCCTATGGTTCATACAGCTTGCACACGATTCGACACTATTAAGCAGTTATATTAAACAATATCGTGTGTGAAGAACCAAAATGACCCATATCCATTTGCAACTAAAAACAATATCCACTACAAAAATATTCAAATATGTCTCGAAAGCATTTAAATAGAAAATTTTGCAATTTTCAAAAACATGTAAATAGAACATTTTACAATTTTCAAAAACATGGAATTAGAAAATTTTACACTTTTTTAAAACATGTAAATATTTTAGGCTTTTTCAAAAACTCGTAACTAACATTTTACGCATGTTTTTCATTTTGTTTTGATGACATAGCTCATTTTGATTCTAGCTTAAATTGGATATGGGTCATTTTGGTTGTTCACACACGATATTATTAGTAGCTGTCAATTTTCTACAATAGTATTACATCTAAAAGCGAACAATAGGCGAATAGGCACTCAAGTATTTTTTAGTAATACAGTAGATAAATGAAATGCACAAATGGTACGAACTGGAAATAATCCATTAATAAATACTAATCTGACAAGTAACATAACTGAATAATTTTTTGGCGTTAATAAAATAATGACCAGAATATATTATAGTAAATCTTTGGCACTGCCATTCACTTCCAGCCAATATCCATCATCATGTCCAAGTGCTCCATACTCGTACATAATTATAAAGGACAGGTAAGTTATAACTCTTCTCTAAATCTATCCAAATTATGCAGATGATCTCCATAATCCGTCGCTTCGCTCCCTACAAAAATATCATGATGCTCTAAAATTTCTTGGAAGCTAAGCAAATCATCTTGGTCATCATCTGATGAGGCAAATAAATGAGTAACTTCGTCCACAGCGATTTCCCTGCAGAATATTTTTAAAAAAATATAGAAAATTCAATACTTAATTTTAATGTAAAACAGGGACTTAAAATAATGCGTGGGTAGATTTTTTATGAATATTAAAAGTTTTTGAAGAAGGCTTATTACTCATTGCTAGGAACAACCCAAGATAAAACTTCTTGACGATTCAGTAATCCATCTTTATCCCTATCAAATTCGTCATCGAATTTATCCTTTTCTCCCTCTAGCCATTCTCTTCCCTTCCCTTTGCCTGACAAATTAAATATTAATCATTATCCAAAGAGTAGATTGTTGATGGGAATAATTTTTCTATATAAATAGACTTACCACGTTGACCAATAAATTCGATGAAATCAATGAATCCATCCCCATTCATATCTTTATTGTCCAGAGTCTGCTCATAAATAACTGGGAGCATAGCCGGATCTTCTTCGGGATGGGAGAAAGCCAAATGCTCTTCCTCATCTAGATAGCCATCTTTATTCTTGTCAGCTGTGTCAAAAAGTGCTTGGTCCTCTCGCAACATCTACATTACAAAGTATACACATCTCAAAATGTAAATTTTACAGGGTAGAAGAAAACAAAAAAATTATATTATTACAAAAGAATTGATTTTAATAGCTCAAACGCTTATTAAATTTCATACCCGTTCTTCATCTGCATCTTGGAGCGGGATAGAAAGTTGGTCACTATTTAAACCATAAGTCTCTTCCACATATTCCCCCCATGACAGAAGACCATCTTCATTTTCATCAACTTCTTGAAGCCGCTCGTTTGATTCTTCTTCAGACAACATTCTAAGGAGTGAAGGAAGTAAAAATAATGGAAATCCAACCGGAAGGGTTCACACAGTAAAATGTTATATTTCGTCTGTGAAGAACCAAAATGACCCATATCCAATTTAAGCTACAATCAAAATGAACAATTGCATAAAAACAAAATGAGAAACATGCGTAAAATGTTAATTAAGAGTTTTTTAAAAGTGTAAAATGTTCTATTTACATGTTTTAGAAAAGTGTAAAATGATCTATTTACCTGTTTTTGAAAAGCGTAAAATGTTCTATTTAAATGTTTTAGAAAAGTGTAAAATGTTCTATTTACATATTTTTGAAAAGTGCAAAATATTCTATTTAAATTGTATAAATACATGTTTCAATATTTTTGTAGATAGCGGATATTGTTTTTAGCCACAAATGGATATGGGTCATTTTGGTTCTTCACAGGGGATTTGTCAACGCCACAAACGAAAGTATTGGAATTTTGTATATTGACAAAAGTTACCTAAAAGAGCGAAGAATCCACATTTGAAGTTCCTGTTTATCTACATGCTCGTCATTATTTTCATCCATTTTTTGGATCAGAACTTTGAGTCTCTTCTTAGCCTCTTCTGGGGGTAAATTATCAAATTCTTCGGCATCTTTCGCACTTCCTAAGGTTAATGAAAGTAACATGGATATAATAATCACACTGATTTCCACATAATATATGCATTCGATTATATTTAATTTGAAGGACTCATATCTATTTAAGTACCGAGAATAGCTTCGTGATCGAATTCAGAACGGTGACCTTGCCCATCATCTCCTTCGTAGTGTGATGTATCTCTGGAACTGTATGCTCCGTCTGGCTCCTTTTCCCTCGAGGGACTGTCACTGTACGTATTATGATGGTGTGAATGACTCGCAACTGCCCCTTGGGTCTCCTCCAGAAGGCTCAATACAAGGGTACCTAGGAGGGCTAGCCCTATCAGTCGAAGTGAAACTTTCGAAATTGTAATTGTAACTGCCATTGCAAATAAGGGGGGAAGACAAATTTAAATTTTACTTTGAAATGTATTGGTTATTATAAATTATTACACAATCAAGAAGTACAAGGTTAAAAGTAGAAATAGACGGAGGAACGTCTTCCAAAAGTACTTGAACGTAGTAACAGAGTAGAACTGAATATAATACGGGGCTATAATAATACTATTAGGAAATTATTGCGAGGATCACGCCCTGTTCGCCCGTCCAGCTAGGATAACCAACAAAATACACCTTTATTACAAATTTGAAATTATCAGAATATAATAGCAACTATCATTAAAAGTATGGTAGTAACGAATTAACAGATTGTAAAAACAATTTTATTACACATTACACCGTTGACAGTGGTTATGTTTTATAATATTACAAATTACAACCATATAGCATATGCACACACACACTTTGGGCCAGCGTGAATAAAAGGACGACTGTTGACTGTCATTAAACAGGAAGGATAATTATTTATGAACAATTAAAATACCTACCTGAATGAGTACGAGCCACTTTCATTTCTGCATTTGTATTGTATTTATCTGGGTTGACCTGCAATCTGCAAGAAAGAAACCAAAAACCAATGTATTATGTAAATTGCAAGTTCCTAAGTACTAGAACTAGACAAATGAAATTATTTAAGTAAGAGTCTGAAAATATTAATTAAGCATGAGAAAATGTTTCATGCATCGCTCTAGCACTTAAAAAGGCCACAGTATAATTATTAGTATAGGTAGTTAATTTATTATATTATTTCCAATACATATACTAAATAAAAATGATTAATTAATGACTAGCTTAACAAATTAACACCCACCATGTCAAACACTTAATCTTTTAACTGAAATTAATCTTACCGTTAGTTTTTGAAATAAGACAACTAATCTATTTATATTCGAAATACTTGAAACACATACATTTTGGACTTTAAACTTTAAAGCAATAATTATTTTTAGAAGTTTAAACGCAGTTGAAATTAAAACTGTTGTTGTTGTTGAGATGTGAGAAACAGAGGTGGCCATTTGGTTGGAACTCAGACTCAACTCCACTCAAATTTTGAACTCAGTCTGGAACTCTAACTCAACTCAATTTTTGTACTCAAAATTTTTCTGCACTCGAACTCGAACTCTTAAATGA
>JAQFZE010002011.1:0-15805 GCA_034695245.1 Dicyrtomina saundersi | reverse complement strand
AATATTTTATTTGCATGTTTTTGAAAAGTGTAAAATATTTTATTTGCATGTTTTTGAAAAGTGTAAAATATTTTATTCACATGTTTTTTGAAAATTCAGGCAGGAGGGGCTGCCTGCGCTGGCCGTATTATCCGGCCCTGGCTTTGTAATAGTTCTCCATGCTACACGGCTGAGGACGAAGACGACGAAGGGCACTGAACTGAACTTGAGTAGAAGACAGTTAGGTAAATATAAGAAAATTTTTCAAGTCAGGCCACTCAAGTCTATGCGTACATGAGACAATATCATGAATCAAATAATGATAATGTATGAATATAATAATTATATTTATGTTCCAGGAAATTTTTATCAAAACTGAACCACCAAGTCCATCCGCTCAAGGAAACCACTATATACTTTACTAAAACCTGATTGGCTCCATATTTTTTTTCCTCTTTCTAAATGAAGTCATAATAAATTTAGAGAGTGGAATTATTTTATTTCTATTGCTGTCTCTTCATTGAAGTACATGCCTATATGCAGATATACATATCCCTTGGTCATAAAAGTAATACATATAGAGACTATGCAAAAGCTAGCGGAAATGAACTCAACTTTAAATTTTAAATGGCAGGGAATGACAAGCAAATTCTGTATTCTGTACAAGTAGAAAATAAAAGTAATATATATGTGAGTCCCTAAGTACCTACCTACTTCTCTAATGATAAATTGTAATAGACTTATTTTTGACTGTTACTCACTTTATTGTTAGTCTAATATTTATTGTTGGGGTGGTATAGAGCTCAAAGACAAATTAATGTCATCCCATATTTTATAGGCAAGATAACAACTAAAAACTAAAACTTGTATGTACACAGAAAATAAATTATGTTTCTAACCGGAGATGAAATGGCTTTTGAGACTATGTACTCTGTGTATCTGTATTTGTGTGTAGTTTTTGCTGTATATTTCTTCAAATTTTCGAACCATTATCTTGGGAAATTATTTTGGATATATTTTTTATTACACACACACAGGCACAAGAAATAAGCCAAATGGAAGATGGAAATGAGGGTATTAAATGATGATCTAAAAGTAAAGTAATCTTACATACATGGGAGCAGTCTGGCGCTGGTTCTGGCTCTGAATGGAACTGGAGCTGGAATTGGAGTATTAACGGAAAAAATGAAACATTGAAAGGCTGAACATTAGGGGGATAGTGTTAAAATTTATTGTTTGCCTCTAGAAGATCTCTCTCTCTCTACAGTAGTGCAGAACAGAGTCTCAAGTAGAGTGATTTAGATAAAGACAGTGTAAGTTTCCTTTTGTGCGTACATACTCCGCTAGTGTGTAGCATACAATTCATAGTAATACGGATAGGAGTCTCCGAAATCGGGTTTTCCGAGACTATATACGGATTGGACATATTTTGAGAGAGAGAGATTTACTTTTTTTGAGCTGAACATGCAATATGATAAAAGTTACTTGTGAAACTTGTGACTTTTCATCCTCTCATTCTTCCCAATCTTGTCCCGAGTCTTGGAGTTCTTGAGGCTAGAGTCTTGAGTTGAGTTGAGTCGAGTTGAGGTAAGTAGGTGTAAGAAAGTCTCTCTCTCTCTGTAGTTTCTATTTCCACTATATCCCTATATCCCTATCACTCCACACAGATCGGCGTATGCCAAATCATATTACATACATTATACGGATAAGGACACGATAGAGTTTTCTTGTTCTTCTTCTTCTTCTTCTTCTTCTCCTTCTCGTCTGCACAAAGGCCTCCTTCATCCTTTTGCCAAAATCACAACAGAGATACACAGACTTGATGTGTCACACAAAAACCCTTCTATAAATGACTACACTGAGTCCAAGCAAAAACTTCCCGGCGTCATGGGTTTTTTCACTCAGATATCTCCATTTGTATGCATTGTACTTCTGTTACTGTTGGGCTATGGGGCTGGGGAGCTGATGCGATGATGGGGAAGACTCTGCATTTCTATCTATAGATACACAAGATTTTATTATATGCGTAAAATAATTATAGTTTTTATGTAGGTAGTTCGTAAGTGGTTGGCGAATATATCTACATAATATATATGTGTCTACATATTATTATGGTATGGTATGGTGGTAGCTGAGACTGAGTGCGTGTGTGTGTGTGTGTGTGTGTGTAACATGGAACACAAGATTCGGATTCAGATTCCCGTTTAACTTCCACATTGAAATTCGAAATCGACGTTCGACGAAGACGACGACGAAGACGTCGACAACGCTCGCTCCCTCGCTTGCTCGCTCGTCTCGAAAAAAATGCAAGGAATTTCTGAGTAGTTTTCTTCAATTTCAGCTTCCATTACCATGCATGCCTATCTCCGTGTTGCACAATTCCACATCGCATGCACTTACATGCACTACCTACTCTGCAAGTAAATTATGAGACAATGATGTACATTGATAAAAGAGGCAATCATATGACAGACAGGATTCCTTGTGGAAATTGAAATGGAAATGAGAATAAATCCCCATGAATTTGATTGATACTATCAACATACAGGGGTAATGGTCCAGTTTCAGGCTGCGTGGGTGTGGGTAGGATTGAAGTGGGAATACTAGCAGCAGACTGCTGTCTTAAAATATTTTAAATTAGTCACTACTTCAAGTAAAGGCAAAATTGACAAATTTAATTTTGAAAAAAAAACACTGTAATTTAATCCATTCAAAAATTAATAGAATTACTCACAGAATATTTTGTGACTTAAATTTTGCAAAATTGTACAGGCTTTGAATGACATACTTGATAGCTAGGTAGGTAGAATTTAGAATTTATGACCCATGCATTTAGGTAGGTAATATCCATCCCAAATTTTTCTTTTTAAATCTTGTCAAAATTTTTCGACTGGTACTGGTATTTTGCCTTATCTTGCTCCGTGACGGTCTGTACTGCGTCGCCTTATATGACTTTTAGCTAATAGTTAAATTTATATTTATATGATGCAACGAGGAGGCACAGTACAGTCCCAGCGTAGGTATTTAAACATGTCAGAAATAGCCGTGTGGATCTATCAAACTCTCAACACATATTCTATCAGTACACAGATCTAATAATTACTCTCACATCAATGAAAGATGCGGGGCTCTGAAAATGTATGATATTGGCCCAAGCAATTTAGTAGTAGGATGATATTTTAAGAGGAAGTGAATGAGCTTACAAAAATCCAATAGATACAATATTATAACATATGTGCTCACACACAAACATATAGGAAGAGAGCGGAGGCTGTTCCTATGTAAAGTGCGCCGAATTCAGGACCAGGACCAGGACCAGAAGAAGCCATACAGTAGAATCACATACATAATACTATGTTATTTTATATGAAAAGGAATACGATAGAAAAATAAAAGTGTAATTTTAACGTCCGGAAAATGGGATTAGTCTTCCCACGCTGATTCCCAATGTAGGTAAACATTACTCTTCATGACGTTGTCAACAACAAGGAAAAGGGTCCCAAAGCCCAAAAAGCCCAAAGCTTTTCCTTCCAAAGCTCAAGCCAAAGCATCATCATCATCACCATCACATCCTTCGATTCTTTTTCTTATTAGTTTCCGTAGACTGTAGACAAGTGGGAGTGCTTCAGTATATAGGTTTTTTTTTGTAGGTTACTACGGACGGTTGAGAAAAATATTCTTTTCCTATCTGCTCTACACAATATACCACCACTTCATCCCGACGACTCAGCCTCCGCAGAAAAAAAAAGAAGATTTTTAGATTAACTTTTATTTTTTTGCAACATGACTCTCTCTATGATTCTGAATGTTTCTAAAACTTGCCTATAGGAAACTACACTAAATGTAAGTATTACCTAATATAATAGTGTGTAATTACATAGCATGTGTATTATTACACTCACTCCTATGTATATGCTATTCACAGTTCACACTGTCAGTGTATTTGGATTTGGAATGTGAACAACTATTTACGGGAATGTAGGTGATGCGACATGCAGTTTAGAAGGAGCTAATAATATTATGACGTCATGCATATTTTGCTCTATATGTATATCTAGACACTCGCACCTACGAGATATATCGTCTGTGAAGAACCAAAATGACCCATATCCAATTTAAGCTATAATCAAAATGAGCTATGTCATATAAACAAAATGAGAAACATGCGTAATATGTTAATTAAAAGTTTTTGAAAAGTGCAAAATGTTCTATTTATATGTTTTTGAAAAGTGTAAAATGTTCTATTTACATATTTTTGAAAATTGTAAAATGTTCTATTTGAATGCTTTCAAGACATGTTGTTCAATATTTTTGTAGATAGTGGATATTGTTTTTAGCTACAAATGGATATGGGTCATTTTGGTTCTTCACAGACGATATCTATTTATGAATGTGCGTGGCCCACAATATGAAATAAATTGGGTCAAATACTTGCATTGTACACAGCTGATTTGCTTGGTAATTGGAGAGCGATATAAATTGTTATATAATTGTTGTAAATTTTGGTGAAATTCTGCTCATTTTTTCTCTTGGTAATGAGGAACATTAGAGTGTTAAAATAAAATCCCTGACAAACTATGTAGACTGTAGACAAGCTCAGAATAATATCATATAATATTACGTGATTAGTGCAATGCTGACTTTGAAAATTAAACGGTGTACAAGCTAAAGTTTTAAATTTATTTCTCTATTATATAATGTTATAATTAGCTACGTATGCACAATTTTATCCTATTAAAAAAGATCAAGAATCATGAGTAATAAATAGCACACATTATGTACTTACTTATGTATAATTATTATGAATATCATCATGGCAATGGCATTTATGTTTTTTCCTTGTGGCTTTTTTGGTGATGTTGTGAGTAATGAGTGTAATTTTGAGTAAAGTTACAGTCGTGTAGTAGCAATAATTATTTTGCTATTTTTAATTCATAGACTTTGAAAATGTATTATATATTATTATTATTATTATTATTATTATTATGACACAGTATAAGGTATAATTATTATATATAGATACGTACACACACATTGTAATTATTCTTGTATAATTATAATTATAGAGCATAGCATATAGTAGTGAGTACGACGAGAGTACGAGTACGAGTACGAGTACGATTACGAGTATACGAGTATATAGTTTTAATAATTTAATTGTAAGTGTGAAGAATATACATAGTAATAATAATAATTTTTATTATTATACAGCTCGAGTCTTGAGACACTTATTTTCTTACTTGGCATGGCACACATAATATGTATTAATGATATATATAGATGTATTATTTTTATATATGGTAATATAGAGGATCCGTAACCGTAATCCGTAATCCGTATAGTATATTGATATAGATATATCTATAAATTGCATACACATATACACAGTATATAGTTTCATGGACGAATTTGGAGATTTGGACGAGGACTTTTAATGTTCACAGTTAAAATGGAGAGCTTTAACTTTTATCAACTTTATTTCGAATTTATTTCCGTAAGCTTAATCCTTAAAGGATAAAAGTAAAAGTAGAAGTAGAAGCTGAAGAGATTTATGGTGTACAATTGCAATATATTATTTAATGGGCCTTTCCTTCTATATACTATATGTATAGTATCAACCATACAATGCATTTTGTATTTTTATTTTGTTTGTTTGCAATACTGAAAATACGATGACGATAACGATAACGATAACGTTGGCTAAACGCGACAGCTTGGATAGTTTTTTTTAATAAATACACATACATACAGATATTTTGATACAGTGTAATATAGACATTGAGTGTGTCTATGTATAATTTTTCTAAATGGTATTTTTTTTGTTGTTCAAGTTGATGTATATATATATAGATGATATTTTTTTTTCTATTTGGAGTAGTAAATATTTACACATCAGCAAGTACAGTATTGAGTTCATGTTCCAAGTCATGATACTTGATCCGGACATCTTCAAGATCATCCTTGAGACGATCAATATTAGCTCGGAGTAAGTAGTTACCTTTCCTAAGTGCATTGAGGATATTATCCCGACGTTTGACTCTCTTGGTGAAGAGGTTGACGCGGTCTTCATGTGAAGCAGCTTCGTCATCCTCCTCTGAGGAAGACTCCTCCTCCTCCGACTCGGAGGAGCTCTCCTCATCCGAGTCATCATCATCCTCCTCCTCCTCAGACTCCTCCTCCTCCTCAGACTCCTCCTCCGGCTCGTCATCCGACCCTCCCTCCCCATCCCCTCCATCCCCCTTCATCATCTTAGCCATCTTCTCCACTTCCTTCTGGAGCTCCTTGAGTCGGGATTTTTGCTCCTTCAACTCTGCTTCCAATTTCTTCTGTTGCATCTTCAAACTCTTCCGCTCCATCTTACTCGCCATCTGCTTCTCCTTAATATTCCGGAATTTATTCTCCCATAATTTGATTTCTCTCTCCTCCTTCTTCCGAATCAACGTCGCCTCATCCACCTCCATGTCCGAGTCCTCCGTGTCAAGCTCATCTCCCGTCTCACCCTCTGGCAGCAGCCCGTCTTCCCCTCCGGCGGTGGATGCCTTCCGAGCTGTGGTGGAGAGCTGCCGGGAGACACGTCGTCCCTGCCCCTGCTGAATCTGCTCCTCCGTCTGCGTCCATTTGTCATTCGAGGAGACGATCACACCTTTCGTTGTCGAAAGCTTCTCAATCTTTTTATTCAGTACTAAAAGTCTCTGCTCCGAGTCTTCAAACTTTCCTGTACAACAGAGACAGAGAAAGATTTTGTCATTTTTTAATACATTTAAACGCTCATGGCTCATCTCATCGTCTCATATAGTCAATCATTCCATTCCCGAATGTACATCCGCACACCAGAAATCAAAACCAGTCAGTAGGTCTACATAGGTTTATATTTGACGGGAAAGGAGCCGGGGATAGGTAGGTATAGGTACATACAAATATACCTCGAGCTAAAGCCTGTCATAAATCATCTCTCCCAGTATTTTCTTTTATTACTTTTCTATCTACTAAGCATTTTTGAGAGAGAAAGACAGAGAGAGAGAGATTTCCGGACATAATAAAATGATTTTCCCTTATAATAAACTCTCCACTTTGAAATGTGGGAAGACAAATGTATAGAGAAAAAATGCTCCTGAGTAAACAATGTGCCTGGGTTATAATATATCACTCAAAAATATATCGAATTCAAAATTTCAAAAAAGATGGATACTACGTAGGTACCTACACTACCTTTTTTCCTATAACATAAACTATCAAAATAGATTGCTCAAAAATACACACTGTCTATTTGTAAGCGGGTCTAAAAACTCATATAATTTTCACACAAGTTATATACATGTTTTTTGAAAAGCGTAAAATGTTCTAATTACATGTTTTTAAAAATTGCAAAATGTTCTAATTACATGTTTTTGAAAAGTGCAAAATGTTCTATTTACATGTTTTTGAAAAGTGCAAAATGTTCTATTTACATGTTTTTGAAAAGTGCCAAATGTTATATTTACATGTTTTTTGAAAAGTGTAAAATGTTATAATTACATGTTTTTGAAAAGCGTAAAATGTTCTATTTATATGTTTTTTCAAAATTGTAAAATGTTCTATTTACATGTTTTTGAAAAGCGTAAAATGTTCTATGCACATTTTTTTTGAAAAGTGTAAAATATTCTATTTACATGTTTTTAAAAGGTGTAAAATGTTCTATTTACATGTTTTTAAAAAGTTTAAAATGTTCTATTTACATGTTTTTTAAAAGTGTAAAATATTCTATGTAGGTAAATGCTTTCATGACATGTTTCAATATTTTTGTAGATTTTTTTTAATTACAAAAAATAATACCTTCTGAACAGTATAGTTGTGTTCTATATAATATAGTAACTTTTTGCAAATTCTATATAGATGTGATTTATATTGAATCTATATTAGGATTAAATTAAGGGGCTTAATAATGATGATGTAATATAATATAAAAGAATTTTGGAAAAAGGATTTTGAGGATGACGAACCTTGAGCGAGTAAATTGTTCGCACAGGCTTCCTTGTACTTTGCCTCCCAGTCCTCAGCCCCCTTCTTGGCTGCAAGTATTTGATTCCTGAGAACATTAATTTCTTCCTCTAATTCTCCAACTTCTCCGATTTCCTCCAGATCATCCTCATCATCTTTCTTACTACTCGAGTCCTTATCTTTCCCACCATCTTTCTTACCACCAAATCCAGACTTGGATTTTTTCACACCGGACGGACATTTGTACAGTCCAGACTTGGATTTTCTTAAATCTTTGAATGCTCTCGAGTCCCTCCTCCCCTCATCATATGGGATGAGTGCCAATTGCTGTTGTAGATTATATTTTAAATCATCTACCTGAGCCTCCATTGTGATATTCTGACATTTTAAATCACGATTTTCTTTGGCCAGCAAAATTTTTGCTTGAATCTCCAGCTCAAGCATTTGTTTCGCGGACTGAAGCTCATCCCGAAGTGTGTCTATATCATCGATGTCAATGCCCATTGTGAATAGTTCATCAGCCGGAGTTGTTGTTGTTGGATCTTCAGCTGCCGCCTCATCTTTCTTCTCCTTTTGCTTCTCCTCTTCCACAGTCAATTGTCGACGGAACTTGCGTAAGCCTGTTTTTAGTATAGTTTGGTTTTGTTAAATAAAAAAAATTCATTTTATTATTACGTTTTTAAAAATAATTCATGAGAAAAAATATTTTTAAGAATTTACAAAAATGTTATAATAGGAATCAAAATGTCTCCCTACTGAATTTACAAAGTCATTTTTTATTATTTAAAAAGAAATGCCAAACACACTATTTTGACGAGCCATTTATTTTTGAAGGTCACATTTTATACTATGAGACATTATACTGGTGGATGTAATAAAGTTAGAGTGGGATTTTGGTGGAAATAGAATAGAGGAATTGAGAACAAGTTTATATGTTCCGCTATTAATGGCTGGAGAAGAAAAATAAAAAAAAAAGAGGCAAAAGTTTTGGGAATGTAAGTTCAGCTTCAATATCATCCCTCCGTTCAACTTGATAATCTTTAATTGATCTCAAGAGCAAAAAATAAAAAAAAATAAAAAGGTATAGAGAAGGTAATTATAGTGTAAGTGTAGTAATACGTAATATGGGTAGTAAATTTGACAAAGTGGGAAGGGGTACTCGAGCATAGTACCAAATATACCTATATATGTAGTCAATGGAAATGTTATATAATTAAATAAAGTTGTGAACATTCTGCTGATATATAGGGGGACAAAGTACGTGGACACATTCTGTAATAAAATGTCCACCGAACCATCCATATATATGTGGGGAGGAACCTTTTAATATCATCCAGTTTCAGTATATCCATAAATGCTGCAGGGAATCGGGATAAGGGATCGTCCATAAATGATGTCATGGGTAGTAGGATGTAGATGAAGTGTGAATGAATGTGAAAAAAGATGAAAGTGATGACTTTACTAGGGGTGTGGGGGAGAGGGGGTCTTAAAAAAGTGTTAATTTAGCTGGCATTATCTATGGACCACCCCTAAAGACTTGACTGTGTACATGTCACAAGTTATATATGTGACTCAATTAAAGTTATTCTATATTGAATTGAGACTTTGATCACGTACCACTGAGAATGGGTTTACTCCTGTCATTACACTGGACTTTTTTTAACTTGATCCCCCCCGCGATTTCGTTAAGTAATCGATTGTGAACGGCATCCGCTTTATTGGCTGGCTTCGCTTCCGAGTCGAATACAAACTGTCAATTTATTTGAACAAAAATAAAACACATGCAAAAAAGAAAAAAAAATATTATGAGTTGAACACATACTTTTTAATTTCTATAAATATTCATAATAAATATTATTTGAACATTTAAAAAAATTTTTAAACACACATAACTTAAATGCAGAGCACACAATATATACTTAACACAACTTATGAGCATCAAAATTTGTAGTTGGTTTCCCACATCCGATTTCTACGCACACTATTATTATTTTAAATATATACCAATTTCCAATGCCAATGTCAACATTCCAAATTAATGTGGGTAGTACTGATATATATAGTGGTGTTGTTTCCATAACCTGTCCTACATATATATCGTCTGTGAAGATCCAAAATGACCCATATCCATTTTTAGCTAAAAACAATATCAGCTATATACAAAAATATTCAAATATGTCTTGAGAGCATTTAAATAGAACATTTTACGCTTTTCCAAAACATGTAAATAGAACATTTTACACTTTTCAAAAACATGTAAATAGAACATTTTGACCTTTTCAAAAACATGAAAATAGAACATTTTACACTTTTCATAAACTCCTAATTAACATTTACTCATGTTTCTCATTTTGTTCTTATGACATGGCTCATTTTGATTCTAGCTTAAAAATTGGATATGGATCATTTTGGTTCTTCACTCACGATATGTTAATTACTTTGCTAGAACGAGATAAATAGAAAAATAGAAAAATAAAATTCTCAAAATGTATAAACAGGAAAGTAAACAAAAATAATCTGAAGCATTCCAATTCCAATGCCATTGCCATTGCCAATGCCAATCTATCAGTAGTTTCTTCCTCGTTGGAAAAAAAATCATGGAACGCTGATTGGAGTATAGGCTACGCGCTGCAGAGAAAAAGTAATAGCAATTCCTTGATTTCCAATATCAATGTTTCCTCAAGGAATACAAAAAGGTTCTAATGGGCTCCTGGGGATCTTTCCAAATCCAAATCCAAATCCGAATCCAAATCCGAATCCAAATCCAACCCAAGCAAGATTTCCAGGTGGAGAAAGGACACACTATATCTTTTTGTCTTAGAGAGAAAGTACGTTTTTTTACAATTAGATGAATGGTCCCCGACTCCATCCATTCCGCGTCCATGGAATGAATGAATGAAGGAAGGAAGGAAGGAAGAAAGGGCAACATAAGATATTAGCTTTGGATTGTCGGAAGTGTAATAAAAGTGTGAAGTAATAGAGGCTGAAGAGGAAAATTTTTTCCTTTTTTTATTATTATTTTCTTGGACCTTAATCGTTTCTCTGCAGGGCAGAGAGAAAAAAAAAAGGATGGTGAAAACGGGGTACGGATTTGAAATGTTCTTGTGGGTAAATTCCATCTCTGGGACTATATACTCTAATATGACATTGCATAATATTCTATGGGTTTGGAAAGAACTGTGTGAGGCTGTAGAATGTAGAATGTAGATTGTAGATTGTTGAAATGTTTTGTGGTTTGGTTTTTGGTAGAGAGAAGAAATAATTTCTCTCAGTATTTAACACAGAGAGGCCGGATTTCCTCTATAAATAATAGGTGAACGACGGTATATGGTATATGAGGAGTCATGCTGTAGGGGGAGACATAACGCACACTCAAGTTCCCCGCTTCCTATTTTATATCATTGACTACCTACCCCAGATTTTCTGTCTTTGGAGAAAACATCTCGAGCTAGTACCGTGCCGAGGAAGGAAGCGGGTCTATAGCTCCTCAGTCCATCCTCGATCTACACACCATATATACATACATAAGAATCCATTAGAGATGCATTACATGTTTTCGGGACGTAAGATCGATTGGATTGTACGTAGCAGATCGTGATCGTCCTCTGGTCCAACTTGGAATTGGAATGTGAAAAACAATATCAGTATGAACAGGGGGAGCTTATATAATCGTATATATATCAAGAAGGTGCGGGTAGGTAGGTACATCAGTATGTATATTATGTGTATGGAAAAGCTTATTGTAAATGCTATATATGGCACTATCAGTATATATAGCAATATAACTATTAGTAGGTATGCCGATGGGAAAATACTGAAAATAGAGGGAATTCGAATGGGAGAATGGCGCTGCGGTGACCTCGACGAGAGAAGCGTTTCATTATAACCTGACTATCAAACTCACAGCGCTCCCTTCTCACCTGTGGGTATCTTATCCTTATAGCGATTAGACAGAGAACAGGTTATAGTCGTTTTCGTTTTCGTTTTCGTTATTCTTTTTTCCTATATTGCATCCGTTTCGGTGTCGGTTTGGGTATGAGTACAGTTACAGTTAGAATCGTATTATATCATGGCATGACATTGGATTGGTTTGGTTTGGTTTGGATGGGTGTGGGGAGTGAGGTGGGGGGGGGACATAAATGTATTACCTTGCCACGAGACTTCATCCGGGGTAGAATAGGCTTCGACCTGTCATTACACTCCACATGATTTAATTTCCTTTGAGTCTCAATTTCCTTCATCATCACGCTCCAATCCGGTCGTTTCTTGGGCACTTTCCTCAGCGTGTCCAGTTTCGCAACTCCCACTGTAACATGACCATGACCCCATCATAATTAAGGAATGGATATAAATAGCGGTGACAGGGAGAAAAAAGAGCAAAGTACAGACAGAGAGAGAGAGAGATAATAATCAATCAAAAATTAAGCTCAATTTTCCCATTAAAAATAAAACACACATACATATTGAATTCACTCATGACACAATATTTCCAGAAAAACCGAAATCCTTCTTCAAACCCAAACACATGGAGCTTTAAATTGTGAGGGAAAAGCAACTGTCGCAAAAATTCCTCGGTTTAATCTGGAGTCAAACTGGGAAAAGCATAGTAAATTATACAATTACGGAGCAGTCCGCAGTCAGCATAACGGTACCGGTACCGGTTTCGGTACCGGGCGTTATCGTCCTTCTAATTCGACCCGTGGTATGGATGGTGAGGAAAATGTGAAAATCATAATTAGTATTTTTTTTGAGCTGTGACGTGACCTTTGTAAGGCATATCATAGCATAAAAATAAGGCATGCACTATATACATATAGCGTAGGGGCTGGGACGGACACGGACAACGGTCTGATTCTTTTTTATACTAGTTTATACTAGGGATCTAAATAGAAATAGAATGTGTTCAAGTAGAGTGGAGTTGCGGACTTAAACTTGGAGGAGATATTGGCAATAATTGCGCGATTACCCATCGCAAATAACGATAACGGAAACATGGGAAGTTTGTTCCGTAAACGCCTGTGTTCAGTACCTTCTACATACTACATGGATAGATGAGTACATAACATCATATCGCACAGGACATGTGACTACATATCTCTGGCTCAATTCAAGCCATGACTATAGCCACCTACACGCTCTGCTGCTCCAAATAGCTCCCATAATAGTGAGTACTAGTCCAAGAGGATCTATATCTATATAGTAGAATCTATGTATCTATAGGGACCTCCCCTAATAACATTGGCATTGGCACTACTCACTCACTCACATCACATGAGACTTGAGTGGATGTGGAGTCCAAAAGGAATGCTCTCGCGTAATTTAGAATTATACCTTACATGAGAAAACTTTCTCTCCCCTCTCATGCATATAAATTGGAAGAGTTTTCGGCTCTCGGACTACTCACTACTACTCACTACTCACTACCCGTAATTCTATCCGTTTTTCACTGAATTAAACTCTTGGATTACAATTTGGTTGGTTGGTTGACTGTAGTATAGTTGTTGACTGGCGAGACTGGAACTGGAACTGGTACTGTGGCTATGGGACTGAAACTAGACTGTAGAACTGTAGACTTGGACTGTCTAAAAACTGTCTAGTTGTTTGGACGAGAAAAAAAATCTAGAATTCCCATGGAACTATTTTCATGTCTTTTACAATTTCCAATGTCTCTACTATACTACAGTAGCCTGTCTGTGGACATAGAGAGACAGTTCTTCAAGACAAGTTCCTTGAGGAAGCTCCCATCCATTCCATTCCGCACTCAGTTCTCAGTTCATTTCAAGGAGGAAATAGGAAAAACGAAAGAGGCATCAAATCCACATTTAACATCTCCACCAGTTCTTAATGCTAATGCAGACTGAAAGAAAATATACACTCTCTCCACACGCAAACATCTGACTCTACATGTAGGTACTTTTTTTTACATCTCGCCCAGGAGTGGTTTCTGATTGTCAACTCAAATCAACTCACACTTTCTTGTACACAGGCAAATAGGGCTCATAGTACATATACGTAGAGACGCCCATCCATCGCCTTCTTTCAACTACTGGATCTCTACAGAGCGTCACAAAGAACCAGGCGAAGACGAAGATGAAGACGAAGATGAACGATGGAGAATCGAAAGGAATATTGAAGTGAGTATAGGGAAATAAATGGTTGACGGTTGAGGGTTGACGACGGTGGATGGTGAAGTGGAAGGTATAAGAGCCTCATGTCTAGACGTCCTCCCATTAAACGCTCACCATCATCATCTCTCGATGAGGAAATCCAGAGAAATCACTAAACAAAATACGGCAATATATCCCCCTCCCCTCCCCTCCCCCAATAAAGTAACCTATAGAGACTAGAGACATACCTATAGGTATGTATGAATGAGATTGAATAGACGTAAGTAGGTATCTACTATCTCAATCACAAGCCCTTTTTTGATTGATTTTGAGTCAGCTGGAGTATCATATATCGTCTTTTAAGGACCAAAATGGCCCATATCCAATTTTATTGCAAGAATTAAAATGAGCTAAATAAAAGTTCAATAATTACTGCGCAAATGATAATCGCGAGTTTCTAAATTGTGCAAACTGTTTCTTAGGTACATGTCATTTTGAAAAGTGAAAACTATTTCATTTACATGTTTTTTAAAAGTGCAAATTGTTCTATTTATATGTTTTTGAAAGTGAAAATTGTTCTGTTTACTTGCTTTTTTAAAAGTGCAAAATATTTCATTTAGGTACATGTTTTTGAGAAGTGCAAAATATTTCATCTACATGTTTTTGAAAAGTGCAAAATATTTCATTTGCATGTTTTTGAAATGTGCAAAATATTTCATTTACATATTTTTGAAAAGTGCAAATTGTTCTAATTACTTGTTTTTGAAAAGTGCAAAATATTTCATTTACATATTTTTGAAAAGTGCAAATTGTTCTAATTACTTGTTTTTGAAAAGTGCAAATTGTTGTATTTACACTATGATTTCTCTTGATCATGAAATTTTTGTTTGTAGATATAGTGTATTTCGTTTTCAGATAAAAATTGATATGGGTCATTTTGATTCTTCACCCACGATATAATACATATAAATATCCTTTGACTCCGGAAATAAATGATCACGTACAAAATGCTCTCTTCTACTATACTGAATAATACTTTACCAGACTACATAAAAAATAACATTGTACGTGCCACTTACTCCATTTTCCAAATTTTCCAAACTCTCTTTATATCATCAAAATATAAACTCCTGATTTGGATTATATTTTTATTTTATTTCAACCTTCCAACTTTGCGCTTTATATTTCCCATTCTAAATTATTACATTTTTACAATGCATGATTTCTTCCCACGCTCCAGACTTTTGAGACAATTATAACTTTTCATTGAAATATTTTATGCTGGTGCTGGTAGATCCGGAGCCGGAGATGGATGTTCCGCTTAAAAGAAGCTTTGTAATGTGGGATTTGGTTGCAACTCTTGAGTCTGCATCTACTCTCCTACGAAGTAAGAAGTGAACTCCAAGCTCCATGCCAAACAAAAATGAGAGAGAGAGAGAGAGAATCTGCATGTAATATATATGTAAATATGGGAGAGCGAGAGCATTAGCATCCCATTCTGGTGGAATTTCAATTCCATGGGATTTTTTTTAATCAATTATTTTTTTTTATATTTCAATATTCAATCCTAGCCAAACACATGTGGAATGTGGATGTGTGCGGTTAAATTATTTTGTCTGGGTTCAAGTCAAAGTCAAGTATGAAGGAATGTAATACATAATACAGTCAGGGCCGGACGAAGGAATTGCTTTTAGGCAGCAATTTGTTTCCATACAAAACCCACCATTTTGATTTTATTGATG
>JAQFZE010002010.1:0-15806 GCA_034695245.1 Dicyrtomina saundersi | reverse complement strand
TACAGTTACTACTAGTGTCAGAAAAAAGTTCATTTTCGTTCGTTTGGGCTTCCATGAGCTTCGTTCAATTTCAAGGCGCAAAAAACGGACTCATGGAGCTTTTGGAGCTTTTAAACGGACTTAAAGCTCATGTGGGTCCCTGAAAGCTCATGAAAGCGCGTTTCCACCTCCCGGCCGTCCTAATGAAAGAACAATATTTTGTCTACCTGTAGATTTTTTCTCTTTCCACTTTTCTACTACCTAAGTACCTTTACCTACCTACCGCCAGCCAGGGCATGGGCATACATAGCTAATGCTAAATGATAATAGTGTATGGAATATAGAGTTTTATTTTATTATTATTAATTTAATATGATACATATTATATGACTGCGTACTAACTACTAATACCAAAACCGACGAACAACTAAAACTTATAACAAGTGTAATTTTTGTTATTATTTTAATTTGATTAATTTAAATTTTATTTGATATTAAATATTAAATTTAAAATGGCATAAAAAGCTATAAATGGCCTTCATTATAACCTAAAACGAATTTAAAAATTACAATAATATTAATATTTGAATGTAGGGATAGATTGTATTAAATTATTAAATAATTAAATTATAGAATATACTCAATATTATTAAATTAGTAAATAGTGATCGTAATCCAAATTATCACAAATAAAATCATTAACTGTCGACGTCGTTTTTCCTTCCTACTTTACGAACTACCAATGAGGTCCTGAACATACACCAATACACATATAAATGATTAATATCGTATGTATAAGGTCAAAATAATTAACTTTTTAAAAACATCGAACATTAACATAAACAACTAACAATAAGTGTAGTTTTTGTTTCACTTCATTTCTAAAATTGCCTAACAATTCAAAATAGCACTATAGACATTTATGGCCACAAGTCCACAACCAAAAAAAAAACAAAAAATAAATGCTCTAAATCATACTAACAAATACCACGCTAGAAATATACTTTTTGTTAGCAGAGCAGGTCGCTGCTTATACTGCTCCTGACTGATAAAAAGTATGATGCTTTAATTTTACGTATGAGTACTAGTCAGCAGCCACTTTGTACATCGTATAGTTGTGATCATGCTTACTTGTGCTAGTCCATTCAGTACATCTTGACATGCCACTCAATTTAAATATTTTGCATTAACTAGCATTACATGTAACATGTATTAACATTTCTGCATGCATACAAGCCTATCACAAGCAGTATTTGTACTGCCACCTACACGAAACGGAAAGTATGTTTTTGTTAAGATCACCACACTTTCATTTCCCGGTGTTAATGTGGCAGTCACAATAGATCAATACATAGTAGCACATTAACATTCCAGAGTGCGTTTAAATTTGATTAATCGTAGCATTAAACATTTTAATGTACCGTAAAGCTTCTAATAGAACTTTTGGCTTGGCTTGTGTATAATTTATCACATGGTGCTCGCTCAACATACATATAACATGTGTACTTATCTGCACAGAAGCATACTTTTAGCACCGTGGGAGAACAGTTAAGGATCATCTTTATCTGAAATATCTAAATATTTTGGCTTTTTGTCTGAAAACTGCGTTTATTACCTTCGGTTAACAGCTCAAGGAATTTCCTACTTGACCGCAATTAGCAGCCATACTAGCGTTTAGTGTTGCGTATCACACGCACCGGTTTAGGCTATGCTTATCTTATTCTAAAATACCTAAATATTTTGGCTGTTGGTCTTGCAACAGCTTGTATTTCCTTTAGCAGTACTACTTTGGTGGTCTTGAAATCATTACTTCATACAGTTTGGGAGAGAAGGAGTCTAGAAAAAAAATACACACTACCACTAGCACTAGTCATGTGCAAAGAGATGTATATGATAGTAATGGGGTAGACAGAATTCAAAGAAGTGCGTATGACGTTATAGTTATGAGACCCCTAATATTATAGTACTTTCTATACTTAATCCTTCCTATACTGTGTTCACGATATACATACTAAAAGCTCATCGTGCCTACCTACCTATGCCAACAGAATTGTCAGCTCGACTCCCTAATGGTAAAACGCTCCACCACCCCAAAGCGCGCCGGCTCCTTCGGGGGGCAAAACGGACTCAGAAGCTCAGCCTTCGTGATTTCCAAATCGAAAGCTCATGCCTTCGGAGGAAAATTAAACGGAGCTTCGTTCGCGAGGCATCGTTCAGCCGTTCGAACGAGAAAAGTCTGACACTGGTTACTACTGCATAGCAATAGTTGTATTACATCAGCAAGTACCTACTTAAGGTATAAGTATAAATGTCGATACAGAGATAACAGCTTTTATTTCTGCTGTTATCCATTACATTATATTAGATATCCTAAATTCAGACACTTATACTGAATTTTCTTGGACAACGTGACGAGTGACTCATAGCAAATGCTAACAGTCTCTGTTCAGATTTCAAAGTTAAAATTTGAAATTAATTTTAGTGTGCAATAATTAAAATAATAACTTTTTAAAGTATTTATTATAGTATTTACAAACAATAAAAGCTAAGGGCATTATCATAACAGAGAATAGTTATTTAT
Organism: Dicyrtomina saundersi; assembly: GCA_034695245.1. NCBI lineage: Eukaryota > Metazoa > Arthropoda > Collembola > Symphypleona > Dicyrtomidae > Dicyrtomina > Dicyrtomina saundersi. Next base: position 13,246 of record JAQFZE010002010.1, on the reverse strand, counting down.
TGACGCAGAATTTGCCACGGCTCATAATAAATGTTTAAATCTCAGTTCAAACTCTGAGTAAAAGATCTAGATTAAATTTTAAGATGCATGATAAATTAAATTATTTTGTGGTCGCTTAATAAATCCTAAAAATAATAATTATTACCTGTTGACAACTTTGAAATTGCATTTTACTCAGTGAATGGCGTATTCGCGGTCACAAATATAAATCCTATCCAAATTATATTGCATTGGCTGACTGATGAGATCCCAGCATTAATACAGGACGCAGTGGGCGTGAACAAAAAATGCATCGGACCACCTTCCCAGATATCTCTACTTTGTATCCAGACAATATGTATGTTCATAACAGGTTTGTTAAAATAGGCTGGAATTTTTTTTTGTTGGAAATGGAAGTACCTTTAACTATAATATTTGATGGACGTCAGTAGGGACGACTCCTGAATATCTATGACCTATACACCTAGGTATGATCAAAACATTTGTGTTAAAATAGGCTGGAAATAATTTTAATTTTAGATATGGGGATACTTGAAACTATGATATTTAATGGACGTCATTATAAATAACCCCTGAATATCTATGACCTAGACACCTATGTATCTTCATTACATGTATAGTGAATTAGGCTAGAAAAAATTTTGTGTTGGAAATGTGAGTACTTAAAACTATGATATTTTAAGGACGTTATTATGAACAACTCCTGAATATCTATGACCTAGACGATCCTCGAATGTCTATAACCTATAAACCTAGGTGTGTTTATTACATGTATGTTAAAATAGGCTGGAAAACTGCTAACTGACAACTGATGTGACTAAAATTCGTAAATCCCGTCACTTTGTCTGACTTTGCCGTGAATGCTTCATGTAATATTTTATTGGTTGTTGGATGTCGTTGTTGAACAAAGGAAAGTGTATGAACCATTTACATATGTATGTTTGTATGTCTGTATGCGTGTATGTATGTATAAATGCATGTGCCTGTATGTATTTCCGTATGTGTGTACTTCGATTGTATACTTGTAAAATTCCAGGGTGAAGAAATCTAGTTACCTAATTTGTAAACTAATGCCTGGTGGAACAATCAAATAGTATTAGGTAGATGACGTAATTTGTAGACGATGCCTCCAAGTATACGAGTAAGATCCGACCTGATGTTAATATTAGTTTACCCTATTTATTAACTCGTGACTTGGGGAATATTAAATAATATTACTTACTTCCCGTGTGTATATTTGTAACATCCGTTGTTTAAAATATTTAATTACCTAATTTTTACACTAATTACCGAGAGATCCTTAAGATAAAAAATATTTTAATACCGTCAATTAGGAATGACCTTTGTATGTTTAGTAGTAACATTCCATGTTACAGAAATCTATGAACCTAATTTTTGAAATAATGCTAGAAGGATGCTTAAATTAGTAATATTTAGATGACGTCGTTTAAGGACCATCCTTGCATGCATACTAGTAACGTCCGATATAATGTTAATATTTGTTTACCTTATTATTTAATTAATGACTGGGGGACCCTAAAAATGGTAATATTTGAATAACATTATGTATAGACGACCCTTTATATGCAATTTATGAGTTAGATGCATTTAAAACTATTGGTGTGTAATACGTGCCATGGTACGTACCTATCTTCGTCATGTAATGTCTTTTATGATTTTCCACATTATATTTAAATAAGTATTACTGTAGGGATTGTCCTGTATGATGTCAGCGTTGGTGCTAGTTGAGTACTGGTGACACTTAGTATTAAATTTCTCCGTGGAAGTTGTGTTAAATTTTGACTTTATAGCGAGGCAGTCGTAAATAAATGATAATTTAGCAGGTCATCATTCAGAGACCATCCCTGAGGTCCTACATAGCTACAGCCACGTATACGTTACCGTGAGGTACCTACCTACAGGCCTAGATATATAAGATTCCGGCGCTTCGCGCCGGATTCGTCGACCGGGGGCGGGCCCGAAGTAAATGCTGAGCTTCAACAGAGGCGCAAGACAATTTATGTTACGCTAAAAGATGATATAAGACTTATAGAAGCTCCCCCACAATCAATAAGACATATACGAATTATGTTATCATGTAGTTGAATAAAGCTGAAAAGGTTTTATAAATTGCATCATTTACGAATGACCTCATTTATAGAGCCTCTTCTATCATCAATAGGCTATATACGAATGTACGTGGCAAGCAGTTAAAAACAAGGTTGGAAAACGTTTTGAAGTTAAAAAGGGGGATCCAAAAAACCATGGTATTTAAATGATGTCATTAGGGACGATCTCTAAATATCTATAACACATAGAGGTAAGTTCGTGACATGTAGGTGAACTAGAATGGAAACAAATTTAAAGTTGGTACTGGGGGTACTAAAAGCTATGATACTTGAAGGACGTCATTATAAACGATCCCTGAATATTTATAACACATATAGGTAGGTCGGTGAAATGTAGTGAAAATAGGTTGAAAAAAAATTTATTGTTGGAAATGAGGGTACTCAAAACTATGATACTTGAAGGACATCATTATAAACGATCCCTGAATATCTGTAACACTTAAGGACGTCATTATGTGCTCAGCATCTGAAAATGGTTAAATAAATAAGTATAGGGGGTACTTAAAATTGTGATGTTTTTGAAAGACGTCATTAACGGACGATCCCTTACAATGTATAAGGAAAAATTTCGAAGTTGCTCCATATAACCACTAACTTTGTAAAAACGATTAGTGCGATCTCAATTAAAATAAGATACAACACACGTCCCTTGCATTTCCAAGTGTTCAAAAGTTGTTCTAGTTTAATTGATTTATAAATGCAACGTCCAGCGTATGACTAACTGGCGGTCTAAGAGAAACATACATTTTGTCGATTTTTATACGTGATCGAAATTGAGAGTAAAAAATGTTGAGAGTTGGTCCAGTTAACTGCTAATTGTGAAATTACTATGAAATAGTTTGTACCCGAAAACAATACAGCACAACTAAACCGCATTTGTGAGCGTTTAAAAGTTGTTTCATCAAAAAAATTTCAAAAGTTCGACCTGTAGCGTACAAGATACAAATGGTGGACAGAAAGACAGACGCACGGACAAAAACATTTTATAAGATGCTTATAAGCTAAAGCTCAGCATCTTAAAATAGTAAAAGTTTGTAAGTAAAATCTACCAGAATCTGTTATTCGGAATCTACTCGTCGTTACCTTTTGAATATAATATCACACGTTGAAATGGATCAAATATTTTGATATCGTGAAAAATGCGGTCAATTATGTAGATGAGTAGGAACGATTCGCTATTTATGAAGTATGAAGTACAAACGAGCACACGACTAAAGCTTGCATTCCACAGTTTACAGTATGTATTGCACACTGAAACAACTAACATTAACATGAACAATAACAATGAATCGTAAATCCCGCCACCTTCTTGCAGTCTGCTGGAAATGTCACATAGTGGTCTCATGGAATAATGTTATTGGTTGTAGGTTCCCATAGATTTTAACCCTGCTGCGTTTAAACCAACGAAAGTGCATGTAGAAAATTGGAGTAGGTATAAATGCACGTGATTTCTAAAGTGGTAATTTTTAAATAACGTTATTTATGGACGATCCCCATATGCATATTAGTAAGATCCCACGTAAAATATATTCGAATACTCTATTCTTGAACTAAAGACAAAGGGGATGTCTAAAATGGTAATTTTTAAATAACGCCATTTAAGGATGATCCTTGTATGCATATTAGTAACATTCTATGTTAAAAATATCCGTTTACTAATTTCTTAAACTAATGACAAAGGTTATCTCTAAAGTGGCAATTTTTTAAATAACGTTATTCATGGACGATCCTCATATACATATAAGTAAACTCCCATGTAAAATATATTCGATTAATCATTTCCTAAACTTACGACAAAAGGAATCTCTAAAATGGTAATTTTTAAATAAAGTCGTATATGGACGATCCTCGTATGCATATTAGTAAGATCCTATGTTAAAGATATCCGTTTACTAATTTCTTAAACTAATGACAAAGGTGATCTCTAAAGTGGTAATTTTTAAATAACGTTATTTATGGACGATCCTCGTATCCATACTAGTTAGATCCCATGTGAGCGGCTTGTTTAATTTACCCACCCTCAACTTGTATGACGTCATTTTTGTCTGGCCCCTAAACGACGTTATTCTTGTCTTTCACGTACCTACATAGAAGTGGAGGTAAGTTTAAACGCTAATACATTGCAACGGCGGTTTTTAATTTCGGGTGAAAAAAAGTAAAAAAAAATTTAAAAGTTGCTCCAATTAACTGCTAAATGTGCGAAAAATATTCATTGGATCTCGCCCAAAAACAACACAGCAATGCGCGGACGCGTTTTCTAGCGTTAAAAAAATATTACAAGAAATAAGGTAGAAAACTGCGACCGTTCTCGTACGACCTACAGACATTCGGACAACAGATCGACAGACAGACGGACGGACAAAATCATTTCAATAGATGCTCATAAGCTAAAGCTCAGCATTTATAAATCAGGCGCTTCGCGCTAAATTTGTCGAACGTGGGCGGGGCGAAGTAGATGCTGAGCTTCAACAAAGGCGCAATACAATTTATGTTACGCTTTAATGGCTTTAAGATGATATAAGATTTAAGACGAAAATTATCATATAATTTAGGCAATTGTTTATTCATGGTTAATATATTAAATTTACGTCTCAAGGTATTTCCTTTAATAAATGGTTACTGGGTTTACAATCAATTTGTATACCACAATATATGTCGATGTAAATTAAAATTAAAATTAAAATTAAATTAGAACAAACAGTAACACTATTTTGGATGAGTTTGTTGTTAATATCGAGTCTTCCTCAAGCCCAGATTTAAACTTTAGAAATAAAGTTTAAATATCAAGTAGCATGTGTATTTAAAAGTATCGCTGGTGTAAAATTATGTTGACGTAAGCCCAAGGATAACTTAAAGATTTTGTTTTTAAATTACTAAAATTAAGAAATTACAAAACAAGTGTATGGAATATTTTTCAAAACTATCATATAATTGAGGTATTATAACTCGGATTTTGGCATCATATAATTGAGGTAATCATAATATTGAGGATCATATAAGCAAAGATCAACTGTACTTGTATCTGCCGCACAGAGCTTTAAAATTACGTGGTATGTACATGCATTCTCTATTTGTTCACACGCATTGATTCGTTTTTAGGAACCTCACTTTTCTGAGGTTTGACATGGGTCCAGTTAACTGTTAATTCTAATACAATGACTGGTCTGATCAAATTGTCTTCTGGGGGCGGGCCCGAAGTAGATGCTGAGCTTCAACAAAAGCGCAAGATAATTGAGGTTACGCTAAAAGATGACATAAGATTTATGGAAGCTCCCCTACCATCCATAGGCCATATACAAATGTGCGTAGCATGTAGTTTAATAAAGCTGCAAAACTTTTATGATTGCACTATTCACAAGCGCCGTCATTTATAGAGGCTCCCCTACCATCAATAAGCTATATAATAATGTGCGTGGCAAGCAGTTAAAAAAAAGGTTGTAAAACATTTTGAAGTTGAAAATAAGAAATGAAAACGTTCAATTCAATAATAATAATAATACATTATTCATTGGGTCGATTAAACTCGGTCTTTGTACCCTTTCACCTATCCCCGTCCTCTCCTCCAGGGGCGGACTGGCCATAAGAAATTTAAGGAAATTTTGCATGGGCCCCCCGTTTTTATTCATACATTAGGTATACGAGAGGTTTGGGCCCCTGGACCCAGTGTGGGCTCCCTGAACGCCCAATCTGGTAATAGTTAATTCCGCGGCCCTAATAGATCCCAGTCCGCCCCTGCCGTCCTCCACAGTAAAGGAGCCCAATTTCCTTGGTCCATACAGTAAGTAGTGGTCACTTAGGAGCACCGAATGTGATTGGGTTTTAATCAACCATCCAGTGACGTTTACCGTACAACACCGAGCCGTAAACGATAAGCTCGAAACCAGGTCTGAGGCTGTAAATTTCGTTACAGTCTGCAGTTCTAACCGCTCACCCAAGCACGCATGCTTACAACGTTCAATTTGAGAATACTGACATAGCAGCATCTGGACCAAGTAATAAATCTGAACAAAATGATGCAAAAATGGTAAAAGCAAAGGGATCAACATTTCACAACACGATCGCGACCAGAGCGACATGGAATGCGACATCAAAGAAATTGACGACGTTGACAGTGAACCAGAGAAACGTGAAAGCGAAAAAACTACTGAGGACAGTGAATAGTGTTAAAAAAATGACTAAATAAAACCCTTAGTTTTGCCTTTTGATTTGTAGTGTAATCAGTTAGGTTTCTGCACTCTGGTGTATACTCGTCAAATCTATTCAAAAAAATATCACAACCTTTAAGTTCCCTTTTTGACGTCGGTATGTTTAACAACAGAATATTGTCTTGTAACTTGCAATAATGAACTTTTGAGTTAAGTAGACATTAAAATTAAATATAATGTAATAGCAATTACATAATCTTAATTTGAAGGTTATTTTTAGGTTAATTGTTTGACTAAATGTTGAAATGTTTAGCAGCTGCGTGTTACAGCAGTGATTTTCGAAAACTTTATTTTTTAATTTATAAAATCAATTATGATGATTATGCTAAGGATTTCCTAAAACATTGTTTGTAAAATGTTGTATTCACTTATAAAAGTATACCTAATGTAATTGTTTTAAATTAATGTTAAGGTAATAATTATCAATTATCATGATGATCAAATTAATTTAAATTATGAACTGAAGTCTGAGCTGAAACCGTCGGCATCTTATGATACTGAACAATAATTCATAGTAAGTTCCATGTTCTTTATTCTTTCATTATATACAAAATCTACAGTGTGTCATGTACTTAAAAATGCAAATCACTTTTATTTATGCGTTATTTGTGGAACATTTTAAGTCTTTTCCTAGATTTAATTATGGTATTTGCAAATAATAATATTTAACTCTAAAATGAATTGTTAAAATTTATGAAAATATTTTAATATTTGTACGCAATATATTAAATTGTAATATTCTCGACACATGATTCTACTAGTATGCATGCAGGAACCGTCCATAAATTACGTCATACAAATTTTACCATTCAAGAGACCCCAACTGTCATTAGTTCATAAATTAGGTTGACATATATCCTCGACATAGGATTTTACTAGAATCCATGCAGGGATCGTCTATAAATTACGTAATACAAATTTTACCATTCTAGAGACCCGAACTGTCATTAGTTCATAAATTAGGTTGACATATATCCTCGATATAGGATTTACAAGTATGCATGCGGGGATCGTCCATAAATTACGTCATACAAATTTTACTATTCTAGAGACCCCAAGTGTCATTAGTTCATAAATTCGGTTGTTATATATCCTCGACATAGGATTTGACTAGTTTGCATGCGGGGATCGTCCATAAATTACGTCATACAAATGTTACCATTCTAGAGACCCCAACTGTTATTAGTTCATAAATTAGGTTGACATATATCCCAGACATACGATTTTACTAGTATGCATGCGGGGATGGTCCATAAATTACGTCATACAAATTTTACCATTTTAGGGACCCTCACTATTATTAGTTCAGAAATTGGGTCGACATATATCCTTGACATAGGATTTCACTAGTATGCTTGCAGGGATCATCCTCAAATGATGTCACAAAAAATATTATACGCTTGTAAAGATCGCCTAAAAATGACGTACCAAAAATATCACTCGTTGATTACGATCGTAAACCTAGCTGTACGACTCGTATCTAGTCCACCAGATGCATCATATTTCGTTTCTTACCTAACTCGTACAGGTGCCTTTCTTTTCAAGTCCACTCGCATTGGCACTCGGCGTACGCGGCTAACTAAACCCTGCACCAACATCTCTCGTACTGGCGCAATTCTCAACAAGATCTTTGAAGTCGCTTGTACTCTGCCTTATGGTACCAGCAACGTGCGTACCGACGTATTAACTTAAACCTGACCTGTTATAAGACGCACTTTTACCAGCACCACGCAAATTCTGTCCATGTGCGCTTGTACAACTTGTAACTTAGCCTGATTTTACGGACACTAACTGCAATGATTTTATGCTAGCATTCCTATATAAACAAAGTTTTCCAATGATTAAAACAATTCGTTGTAAGCTCAGCATCTACTCTGGGCCCACGGTGGACACATCTGGCGCGAAGCGCCGGATTTTTAACTTCATATCACTCAAATAGGGTAATTTCAATTCTAATGAAATGGTCTAGTCCGTACGTCCGTCTGTCTGACTGTCCGTCTGTTGGCCGCACGCTACAGGTCAAACTATTCGACCGATATTTTACATACTAATTTTTTAAAACCACTAATGCGACCAGGCAGGACTGTATTGTTTTTTACTTAAACCGGACTGGCCATTGCTTCACAATTAAATGTTGAATGGACGCATGTCAAAACTCAGAAAAGTGAGCTTTTCAAAAACTATTAGACAGTGTAAACAACTGAAAACGTACACAAACATACGTAATTTCAAAGTTCTGCGCGGCGAATACAACTATATCTTATAGTACAAACCTGAATAAGCTCATTTACAATTTTCAATAGTCTGTGGTCTGCTACGTCAGACAAATAAGGCATACGGAATAGATTATAGATATTCAGGAATCGTCCATAATGACGTCCTTCAAATAATATCATAGTTTTGTTTCTCCCGTTTCTAACTTTAAAACTTTTTGCAACCTTTTCCACTGTCATTGGTTCAGAAATTAGGTTGACATATATTCTTAACATAAGATTTAACCAGTATCAATGCACGGATCGTCCATAAATAACGTCATACAAATTTTACTATTTTAGGAATCTTCACTGTCATTACTTTAGAAATTAGGTTGGCATATATCCTTAACATAGGATTTTACCAGCATGCATGCAGGAATCGTCTATAAATGACGTCATACAAATTTTATCATTCTGCAGATTCCTACTTTCATTTGTTCAGAAATTAGGCTGACATGTATCGATACCCTAGGATTTTACCAGTATGCATGCAGAGATCGTCCATAAATGACATCATCCAAATTTCCAATTTTACGAATCCCCACTGTTATAAGTTCAGAAAATAGGTTGAACTATATCCTTAACATGTGATTTTACTAGTATGCATGCAGCAATCGTTCAGAATTGATGTCTTACAAATTTCACTATTTAAGGTATTTTTATGCTATACGTTCCAAAATTAGGTAAAAATATATCCTTGGAATGGATTTTACAAGTGCGATGTGATCTTCCATAAATGACGTTATTTTACTATATTAGAAATCTGTACTGTAATAAGTTTAGAAATTAGGTAGACATATATCCCTAACATAGAATTTTACTAGTGTGTATATGGAGATCGTTCAAAACAAACAGTCAAGTACAGTGACCAACCAAAAATGCAATACCAACTCAACGAAATCCAAAAAACTACTTGTCAGTTGAAAAGGGAGAATAATTCTACCAAAAGTGCAGTTTTATTAATTGATTTTAGTAAAAAGAAAACATTTAGCCACCTGAAACTCAAAATTAACGATACAGTAATTCTTAATGTCAACTCAGCTAAAAAACTCGGAGTACTTATCAACAAAAAAATTAAATGGAGCCTCCATGTCAGTTCAATAATCATTAAAGCCAACAAAAAGATTTTCATGTTAAGTAAATTACGTCAGTTCGGCTTTAGCAGTTTGGAACTTTTGAGTGTATACAAAACTTACATTATGTCCCAAATTGAGTATGCTATGCCTGTGTGGGGGTATAGTCTGACTAAATCTGACTCGTCTAGAATAACAAAGCTTGAAATGCGCTGTCTCTCGTTAATCTGCAAATTCTAAGTCTGTAAAAACAATTACCAAATCACTCCTAATAATTTAAAAATGGTGTCACTGTTAAATAGAGTACCCCATCTCGGCCGTAAGCTAGGGAAATCCCTATACAAAAATCCTAGGTTTAGATTTATAATCAATTTAAATATTAAAGTAATCAATAGTACTAGATCTCCTAATTCTTTTCGAACTGTTCTATGTAAACGCAAGCGATATTTTAACTCTGTAATACCTTAAATAATTCGTAAACTCAACTTACTTAAACCTTCTGAAATTTCTAAGCTAAACCTATTACATGATAAACTGTTAAAAAACTTCCAGCCTCAATAATAATCATTTGAATTTTTAATTTACTACATAATATTAGGTCAATACTAATTCTATGTCTGCTATCTTTGTTACTTTCCTACTGATTGTTTTCTCTTTGAATCTAACTTTTAAATGGTGTCTGTATCATGCATGCTTAAGGACAATAAACTATTAATATTATTATTATTAAACTGACTTTGTTTAAATATTACTATTTTAAGTAACCCACCTGTCATAAGTTTTAAAATTAGGTTAAGGGAACTCATATTATGGAATGCTTCCAGTATTTATACTGGGATCTTCGACAGATGACGTTATCTAATTATCACAATTCTAGGAAACCGCTTGCCGTTTGTTCAAAAATTAGGTAAACAAATACTTCGAACGCAGGATATTACAAGAAAACATACACGGATAGTTCTTAAATGACGTTATCTAGGGATTGTAATTTTAATAATCCCCCTATTGTTTGTTGCGACTTTATTGAATAAGAAATTCAGGTAGGAGAAGTTAAAGTGGAGTTAGGCGCTGTCGTAGTTTAAGCGTTGCCACAATAGGGTTCTACTTCTTTGATAAAGCAATTATTTGCTGTAAGCTTAGCATCAACTTCGGGCCCCCAGTCGACAAATCTGGCGCGAAGCGCCAAATTTGTTGTAAATGACAACTTTAGAGAACCCCGTTGTCATTCGTTTAAGAATTGAGTAATCAGATATATTTAACGTAGGATCCCACTAATATGCATGAGGGGATAGTCCATAACTAACGTTATTTAAATACTACTATAATAAAGATCTCCTAAATCATTACCACCTGAATTAGGTAAACAAATATGCTTAACATAACATACAGGTATTTGTGCATTGCATAAAATGAATGCTGAAAAAAATGGGTGTTCAGACCGTCAATCTATTAATATACACACTTGCCTCTGAACGTAGGTAGGTAGATACGTAAACTATAGTAGTGTCTTTGCAATGCTTAGTAAATTATTTTATAATTTTTGACTAATCCACTGCCCAGATATCACATTAAAATTAATTAAACGACTTACGGATTTGACATAAATGATGATACTTAAATCATTCTTTAGAATGCGCAAGCACACTAAAAATCAGAAAAAGTCATTGCAGATTTTTTATATTACAAAATCATTGTATTGTATATATTTTCTCTAATTTTATTTTATTGAAATTAATTTAAATATCATAACTTGTAAAGTTTGTATCATAATCGATTTTTACTGGACTTTCCCAACCAGCACTCCTCCTACCTATTCGTCTTGTAGCTATGCTGCTGTCGCAAAGTCTACAAGAATTTGTAGAATTCGATCATGTAAAACTGTTGCATAAGCCAATAACAATCAAAAAAATTTTAACCCACGCCACTCAAGCCAGTGGTAATTTTACAAAGCCCAATCAACCCGGGATCGCTCCTGCTGCTCCACCTCAGTACAGAGCCACTTGTTTCCAGCCTATGTTCATGTGCTAATGCTACTAATCCAATTTGTACGAGGCTCACTCATACTTCCCCCTTATCTCATCACCAACACTCGTACCTAGCTCACTCTTACCAGAGCTATTTTATTTAAGCATACTAAAAGCAGCAGCACTTGAACTTAGCCCACTGGTGCCAGCAGAGCTTGCACCTAGCCCGTTTTCACTAGCGGTAACTGCTTATAGTTAAGTTAGAAGTTTGTTAACTTCACAACAATAACATTTTTGCTAGTTATTAAATGAACTTGCTGTAAGCTTAGCATCTACTTTAGGCCCACGGTGGATAAATCCGGCGCGAAGCGCCAAAGTTTTTGAAAAGTTATGGGCAGCAATCCTCTTGGATTTTTTTGGATCAGTGATAAACGGCGACTCTTTAAGAGTTTCTTCTAAAAGTAATGGACAGCCAACTCTTAGGGGTTTCTTTGATAAGTGATGGACATTCTTTGGGGGCTTCTTGAAAAGTGAAGGACGGTCAGTCCTTAGGAGTTTTTGATAGGTAATGGACGGCAGACTGCGGGGGAATTTTGATAAGTGATAAACGGCAAGCTTTGCATTTTTTCTTCAAAAGTGATGAACAGCGAACCTGTAGGAGTTTCTTGAATAAGGGATAGAGGGCAAGCTCTTATTGCGTACTTTAAAAAGTGATGGACAGCGACCTTTTTTAAGTTTATTTGATACGTGATGGTTGACAAGCCTTCGAGAGTTATACTGATAAGTTATGATCGCCGTGCCTTTAGAAGTTTCTGTAATGAAAGATTGACGGCAAGCCTATATGTGTTTCTTTGATGAGTAATGACCAGGTCAACAAGTGGTGGACTACTTTAGTGAACGATTGCTTGTGAACCTTGGACTTTAACAAGTGATGGCCAGTATAACCTTATTGTGTCGACGCTAACAAAAATCTGATTAAATATTCATTGATGTTTTTTGTCTGTACGTCTATTTATCCGTAGTAAGCGCTTTACAAGTTGTACTTTAAAAATGATTCTATTATTACAATGCACTTTATGCCAGAAATGTTTAAAAAAAAACTCAAACGGTAACTTATGCCGCTCTAATAAAACACCTATAGGCTATAATTCATTTTGAGATGTAATCAAAATTATAGTTTTTCTTTGATGACGGTGATGTTTACTCACACTCAGCTTCTACTTCAAGCCCATGGTCGGCAAATTCGGCGCGAGGCGACGGTTGTTTCAGGAAAGCAATAGTGAATCTAGTGTTCTAGTGTTGTGAATCAGTTCGCTAGTGTGCCCTGAGTGTAGGACGTGTCACTTTTCCGCTCTTGGTGGTATTTAACTATAATTAGCTACCTTACTATACACCGTTGTAATCTCCGTGTCTTACTGTCTGTTCTAGCATTAGTTTAGGTTTCCATTTTACTAAATTTAAGTAATAATTAGCCATTTTAAAAATTATAAATACATGTAAAATTACTTATAAAACCATTCTCCTCGTCCTCTGTAACCGCATGGTAAAGTTCTCCCTCTGCGCATGGCGTACCGCGACAGAAAAATTCAAACCAAAATTGGACTTTCAGATTTCAGACTC
>JAQFZE010002009.1:0-15807 GCA_034695245.1 Dicyrtomina saundersi | reverse complement strand
GGGCTCAAACAAGATTGCTTAAATATCATTCTAATGGAGGATGTGACGGTCGAGTCTGCAGTGGCTACATTAGCCCTAGCAAATCTTCATGACTGCGCCAAGCTTAAAACGAAAGTCTTAAATTTTATTAATAGGTAAGCTATAATAGTGAACTAATTGATTGTGTACTTCATTTTATACATATCGTGTGGAATTAAATAGAACCACCTCCATTTTTAGCTAATTGTAAGTGCAAAATGAAAATATCTTCAGTATCGTTAGGATGCCGTAAAGCTCCAAAAAGATGCCCCCGGCGTCCATTTAAACCAGGGCCCTCAACCTCAGGGGTATAAAGGAGACCAAGCTCTTATTTTAAATACAAATATGTGAGGGGAATAAAATAGCATTGTTCCTTATGGTAATGGTCATAAAGGTCTGGGTGTCATATGAGGCCAGGCTTATATTGTGATTTATATTATCATCTATTGGGGACCAGGCTTTTATTTAGAGCTTTACGGTACCATGGTTTTAAAAGCGTGTGAATTGAACATTTTTTGCTATTTAAAAACAAGTAAATATAATAATTTACACTCTTCAAAACCAGGTGAATGGGACATTTTACACTTTTGAAAAAATTGGAAAAAAAAAACATTTTAAACTTTTTAGAAACGTGTTATTAACTTCTTGTTCTTCTGTCTTATTTATTACTGCTTTTTGACATAACTCAATTTAATTCTAGCTAAAACTAGATTTAAGTCATTTTAATTCTTCAAGTACAATATACCTATTATACTGTTCTTTCATTTAAATACACGTTAATAATACATTTATTGTTTCTACATGCAAATTATTCATTTGCTACTAGTAATTCAAATTTTTCAATTGAGCTATCGTTTATTCGAGACAAATTAAAATAATTAAATAATCGTTTTTAAAATTAGTTTGCTGATTCAACGAAATTACTATTACAGGAACAAGAAGATTCTTGAGAGTGATGAATTCAAAGAGTTTGTCAAGAAGAACCCTATAATTGTGTCCCAACTATGCAGTTCTTAAAAACACTATTACTAAAGACTTCAGAAGAATAATGCGGCTAAATAAGAGCGTCATAAAAGAAAAAAACAATCAAAAGTTATTTGTCAAAATCATTAGACAACTTCAATGCGAATAAAGTTAAAAATGTAAACAAATTAATTAAAATTATTTAAAAGCCGTAATTATTTATCTATTTAATACAATTTATATAAAGTATAAACTAGTAAAGTGAAAGTAAGTGGAAATTTTAAAAGGTTGTTTGTGATGTAAAAATAACTATTCATTGTGACACATATACCATTTTTTGATTCTTTAAAATTACTACATATATATTTTAATGCAGTTACATTATAGCTGTAGCTATAGCAGAATATAAAAGGAGGTATATGCAACTCATTTCACTACAAACTTGAGTACAATTACATTGAAAGCCGTCCAAACTAAAATTTCTGATTAACTATGGAGCTCCAATTTAAAAAAAGTAGTACTATCAACGTTAATGAATGTTTAATTTATTTTTATTTATATGCTTAAGATGCAAATAAACAAAATTAAAATATGCAAATTATATTCTATAAGCATAGTCTCGACATCATTTGATAGAATGTGAGGATGTTGTAAAAAACTGAAGTAGCGTTCTTGTTGAAAGTTTGTCCTCTCACTCTCACCCTCTGTTTTATTAAATAATTTGTAATCGTTTTATCGCCTTATTAAATTATCCACGTTTGGTTTTTATTTACTTCTTATTTACCTATTCAATTACTTACTACCCTCAACATAAAATACAGTGTAAAATTCTAGGGTATTTTATTCAAGTTTGTAGTATCAAAATATGTACAAAGTAATCATTAAGCACATTAAAATTAATTGATGCTATGGCAGGTCTGTCTGGTCTGGTTTGTCTGCCTATAGTTGCTTCGCTAAAAAGTGATATTTGTGGAGATAAGTTGTTAATTGTTGCCATTTTTTTATGACCTTGTTTTACGAATGGATTTAAATAAAATGTTATATTATGGTACATACTTATACAAGTTGGTAAGGGATGGTCTATAAAGTATGTTACACAAATTGTGGCTCGTTTAAAACCCACCTGCATGTCATTACTTGAACAATATGTAAACAGCAATCTTTAACATAGCACCTTTATCAGTGCCTGACTAGACCCACCCACACTACATATCGATCACATAATTTAAGGATGATCCCTAATTAACTATATTCCGTATGCCCTGATTAGGACGACAAAAATTCCAAATTGAAAGTGCAATATACATAATAAATAATTGTTACTTCAAAACAGTGGTTTTATACAGTAACATAGCTTGCATATATCTGAGAGAAATATTGTTTACAACTGAATGAAAGTTACCATTTTATTGTCCATGGAGATTAAAAGCTACGAAGCAATAATATTTGCTTAAATATTTTGTGTCAATTCTATACTAATAAATGCGCAAGTTTTCACATAATACAAAAGCATTTATGCAAGAACATTTAACTACAATTTTAGTTTTTATTTCAAGCTGTAGCGAATTACATGTTTTGTAAATGTATTAGATATATTCAATATATCAAATGTTATTAACATGTGATAAGTTATGCAGTTTCAAAATGTGGTGGTCGGTAGTTTTACAGTTAAATCAAACGTGCAGCTACTTTACTTCAGGAATAAAAAAAAGTAACTTAGTCTTTGCACGGTCCTTCGTGGGCTTATTTCAAATCTAAAATAAAATTTGAAAAGTTTTATAAAGGGCAAAAATATTATTAAATACGTTAAAAACGTTATAAAAGGTGTTAGTGAATATTAAAATTTATTTATCTAAATGATTGTTGTAAATCCTAATTGATCCTTTAACGGAATTATGTTAATTTTAAATGTTTACAAAACACAACCAAATTAATATTCTTCTGTAAAACATTGTTTTTTGCCTTCAACATTAAAGATATAAATTAGCTTAATGTTGAAGTTAAATACTTGCGTGTACAATTTTGGTACACATGCAACCCAGCTGTTAAATATATTTATTCTTAAAGGTTTTCAAAATAGAGTTTAACTAAGTTTGTCCTAATATGTTGTTCATCTTTTACCTTTTAGTTTGTTGCCACACGCAAAGTTTACTAAAATGCAACGATTGGCGTACGTCCTTTTATCAGTTTTGCAAGACCATGGAGCTGAATTAGAAAAAATATTAAAATGTTACAAAATTGTTATTTAATTTATTCTAAATTCCCTAAATTAGGTAAAAACTTTAGAGAAAGGTTTGAAAGTTCGTACAAGCGCTGATGAAACTTTAATAAGTTGCTATGTAGCAGTGTAGACCGTTTTATAGACTGATTATCCCATTAGGATTTTGTATAATCAATGTTTGAGCTACTTCGTCTAACATGTTGCGAATAAGTGTTATTATGACGTGTAATTTGGATTCTCGTTATTACAAAAATATTAGAGAACGTAATTAATTACACAAACTGAACCAAACCAACTCGATGCCGACAGATGTTCACACGGATTTACCAAAAGGTAACTTGAAGATATCTATAAATAAACTGGTAATGGTTACCGCGATGTTACTACTCAATCAACCGTAGATATCTTTTTTGGCACATAATTTTAAATATGTGTAAGTTCAAAATCAAAACAGTTGAAAGCTAAATGTGGTAAATGCTCAAATTTGAATTTCGTTTTAATATAAAATATATATAAAATATATATTATAACTATACTATAAATAAAAACACTAAGAACAATCATGATTTTTCGTATTAATAACGATAAATCTGCATTCAATCAGTAAGTACTGTGCTGTAACAAAGCAAACAAATACAAAAAATAACTGAATATCACACATTTTTAAGTTTTATTGTTAAAGATATATTAAATCATGCAAATTTAAATCATATATTAAACGTAACTTTTGACAATATTTAAATTAGTTAGTATTCATTTGTATTTTTTACTAATTTTAATCTCATTTTATCTCCAGGTATGCATGTTAAGCGTCAATACGCTAAGTATTAAATGTATAGGTGCCTGCTATTTACCATTGCGACAGTGACAGCTATGTGTACTCAAACAACTTTGCAGTTTCTATTTGCAAACATTAAAAAGCATAGGAAATATATAAATTAAATTCACAGCACAGAATTAAAAAAATTAGAATGTTTCGATATCGTAGAAACATAATTACCTTTTTTCCTTAACGTTTTTTGTCTCGCTTTTCTCCGTTTTGATAAATAATTTGTAATCGAGTTTGCCTTAATAAGTATAATTAGGCATAGGCAATTACCTACACGTGTCTAGATTTTATTTTCCCCTTGCTTATGTATACAACATTGAATGCAGTGGAATATTGCGGGATATTACATTTGACTTTGTAGTACTAAACTAATTACAAGGTAAACATTTGGCAGACCAAAACTGCCTAATTGCTAAGCGCATGCTAACAGCTAACCAGTAAAAATAAATTGAGTTGTTAATTGATGATATTATGTTTTGCCTTTGGCTTTGAATAGATTATACTTAAATTGTTTAATTACAGTGATTAATTAAAAAAAAGAACGCAAAAATGAATAACTTTTTATAGTTTCTATTTCACGCAATAACAAATTACAAAATCTTGCAAACATATTAAAAATATACTTTCAAAATTAGTAAACAATCGGGCTATGTAAAATAAAAGTTAATGCCAATAGGTGCCAATTATAGTACATACGAATATTGAATTACAGAAGTGTGAATAATATTGCTCCAAAATGTGGTGGTCGTCATTTTTATAGTAAAACCAAAAAGGCAGCCAGGTAATTCAGTAGGTGATTTAGGTTATTTGCAGGCTCCATCGTGGGCTTTTTTTAAGTCTGAAATAGAATTTTACAAAACTAATTAAAACGTTTTTACAACACACTAGCAAATCTATTTTTGTCATTACATTTAAAAAAAATGTTTTTTCAAAGAAATTTGGTTTTGCTTTCAAATTTAAATTTGTGCTTTACAAAATACAATCAAATGCAGTTAAATCTTCAAATATCGAATTTCGCTTACCTGAAATTCCGTTTTTACACGCAAAGTTGATTAAAAAGCAACGATTGGCGTACGTTCTTCCATCAGTTCCGCAAGCCCATGGATCTGTTTTATAAAGAATTTTAATATTCCAAAAGTAGTGTTACATTTTAATGACATTTTTTAAATAAACCAAACTACAAAATGTTGTAAATATGTTTTCAAAATATTAAAAAAACTCTGACCTTCTGCTGAGCAGACTGCAGTAAAACAACCGCCTACTGCGGCCTTAGAATTGGCAACGGCAGCAAAGAGAGCGAGAGCGATGAAAATGGTAATCGTAGCGGTCTTCATTGTGATTGTTGTTGAAGTACTTGCAACAGGAATGAAAAAATTTAAAATCTCTAGAGAAAGATGTAGAATTTTGTACGAATATCAACGCTAGTTAAAATAGATTGGGTTGCTGTAAAGCAGGATAGACCTTTTTATAGGCAAGTTCACACTTAATGATTGAGTATTAAACTTGTATAGTATTCCTGGTCTCACACTTTATTACGATTAGGGCGAATTATTGCACGTGTACGTTTGGTGATGGCAATTACCTAAATATTACGAAAACTTAATTAATTGGACGAATTAAAATAAACGAACACGATGTGGACTGATGTGACATAACAAATTAAATTATCGTGCCAACTATGTAATTTAGTCTAACTAAGCGTTTTACTTTTTTTATTTGTCGTTCATAAACTGGGTCTATACATATACGGATTGTAAATTATAGTCTAATTGGAGCCACGTTTGAAATGTGTGCAGATGAATCGAATCGTTCTTTCTGAGCCATTTGTTCTAAAAAATTTTTGTCATCTCTAAAACCTTATCTTAAAAATTGATTAAAATTTTGAAATGTATATTTTTTTTTAAAAATGGGTTACTTTAAAAAAAATGATTTTTAAGAAAAAATCAGAAAAATATTTTCTTTTTCCAAATTATAAAAGTTTTAATTTTTGTTGAAATACAAAGTTCTAGAAATCACAAAACTTTCGAATTCGTAAAATATCAGACGCACACATTGTAAAAGCTATAAGGTTACGAATTCCATCAAACATCGATTTTTTTAAACTTTGGTGCGTGATTGTGAGGAAACGGAGCAAAAAACAGTCCAGTTAATTTGTATTTGTATTACCCAAGTGCAGCCTATTCCATTTTAGGTATTGTTCTTTAAATCAAAAAAGTACATATGACATATGATTCCCTTAATAGTATGTACGCAAGAAATGTGCAAAATTTATTTTTTGGCATATTTAATTCATACATATGCTATTAGATATCGTGTTTTGATACTGTAAAAATTATTAGTCAAGATATGTTTGTGGTTTATTCTCACATGCTGCTTCGTTATGAGAAATAATTTAATCTAGTTTTCGCTTTACTAAAAAATATTCTCAATTAATTACTCACGTCTGGTTGTATCTTTCTTTTTATTTACCTTCCAATTATTCTAATACTTTCAACACGTAAGTGATACGAAATGAAATTGGGATTAATTTAATTCAAGTTGGTATTAACTCATTTCACGGTAAATACTTAGTATAAACATGTTAATATGTAAGAATGTTATACCCCTTTTGGTCTTTATATATTTGTCGTAATCAATTACCTAAAAATGGTATTTCTTTCCTTCTTTTAGATACCTATATAATAACCCATTTATCTATTACCTTCAACACGCAAGGTAACGTAGAACCAGATATTTTTATTATATTTTTGTAAAATAAAAATTATTCAATGATATAAACAAATGAGACGATGCCTGAGTGCCGCTAACAACGTAAGAAGTAAGTGGTCAGGTCCAGATCAGGCCTGAATTCTTAATTAGTTTATATTGGTAAAGGCGGTATAATGTATCATAAAATAGACATTCAAATATGCATGTATAAATATATATATTAATATATATAAAATAATATATATATAAAATATATATAAATATATATTTTGTAGTAACGAATGCTTAAATTATTCAACTAGCATAATGTGCACGAATCTAATTATCACATCAGTCATTCATCAATGACATCACGATTGATATGACTACCCAGCCTTACTGCATGTAAGATGGTGGCAGTCCAGTTTGAGGTCTACGATTAAAATTGATATCAGTATTGTTTCATACGCATGTTTTTTTTTCTCGACTGACCTTTTCCTCTAAAACGTAAGTAATAAATTACACCTCTCATTACGAAGCCAAACCATTCTTAAGAATTGTTGTACTGCCCATTATTCAGCATACAACAAACCCTAATAGATACAATGTAATTGGTGCCTGCTCAGGTCTGATGTGCCTAGTATCTTAGCTACTAATTTGACGAGATCGTAAGAAACGGCCCATGAATGATTTGACTCATTTTAAACCCCCCACCCGCTTGCGTTTAATTTAACTTCATGTAAGCAATAGGCTATCTAAAACTGAGCAATGCATCTAAACCTGACTAGAACCCCCAATACTACACAGGTGACATCATGTATGAATGATCCTTAACTAATTGTATTTTACACTTTCTAATCATAGCGGCAAGACTGATATTGGAAATTAAGGTTAAACATAATTATATCGCAATATATATTTTTTTAACAGTGGTTTTATACAGTTATATAGCTAACATAATATGAAAGAAACGGCGTTCACGTCTAATTCTAGTTTGAATTTGTATTGTAATGCAGTATACAAGGAGCTACATATCGTCTGTGAAGAACCAAAATAACCTATATCCATTTTCTACTAAAAAAAATATCTAATATCTACAAAAATACCTGTTCCAAAATATGGAATTAGAACATTTTGCACCTATTTAAAAACATGAAATAGAAACATTTTGCACCTTTTTAAAAACAGAATTTGAACATTTTGCAGCTTTTCGAAAACACGGAAATAGAACATTTTGTTCCTTTTTGAAAACATGTAAATAGGACATTTTACATTGTTGAAAAACATGAAAATGGAGCGTTTTACGCTTTTCAAAAACTCGTAATTAACGTTGTGTACATGTTTCTCATTTTGTTTTTATGAAATAGCTAATTTTGATTCTAGCTTAAATTGGATATGGGTCATTTTGGTTCTTTCTTCACATACGATATATGAAACAATATTATTTACAAAATTATTTTGTATTAATTCAATACTAATTAATGAACAAATTTTTACATATTACAAAAAAAACAATTATGCAGAAGGAGAAATGAATAAATTTTCATGATTTTTATTTCACGCGCAGTAACAAATTACAAGCTTCTGCAAATATATTGTTGGACATATACACTCAAAATTAGTAAAACGTTGAGCTGTGTAAAATAAATAATAAGAATGCCAATAGGTGCCAATCAGAGTACATACTCATTTATCTACATATCTTTCATATAAATATGTGCTAAATTCATCAACACATTTTATACTTGTTCGAGAAATACCATATTTGTAATTGGGTGGTCTCAATCAATATGATGATATTGTTTCAAGTGGTAATTCAAATATGTAATATATAAAGTTTTCCAGTTCCAAAATGTAGTGGTCGTCATTTTGATAGTTAAATCGTAAGTTGGTCAATTTCAGGGATCAAAATGTGAACTTGGCTTTAGCACGCTCCTTCCTTGGCTACCTCCAATCCTAAAATTTAATTATAAAAATGTATTAGGTATTAACGACGGAATAGTAATAATTTTAAATAATTGTTTTACAACACACAACCAAATTCATTTTGTATTAGCATATTTTAAAAACTATGCTGCAATTGGGAGTTTTATGTGCTTTCAAAATAAAATTAAAAAATTTGCTTTTATTTGATTTAAATATTTGAAGATTATGATATGTGTCAACATTTTTGTACATGCAACATGGTTGCTAAAAATAGTTATCGTTTGTGTTTTCTTTAATTCATAAAAATGGAAAAAAAAAATCAAGTCTTTTGTTTTAAATCGTTTATATTTCTTACCAGAGATATTGTTTTTACAAGCAAAGTTGATCAAAAAGCAACAATTAGCGTACGTTCTTCCGTCAGTTCCGCAAGCCCATGGATCTAAATCAGAAAGAATTTGAATATTAAAATATTTTTATCACATTTTTGATTTTTGTTACAATCCTGGAATAAGTTAAAAATTTGTAGCCGTTTCTAATTATTTTTAAAATGCTTCAAAATAATTTAAAAAAAATTTCTTACCCTCTGGTAGGCACACTGCAGTTACATCACAGCCACCGACTACTGTCTTAGAATCAGCAACAGCAGCGAAGAGAGCGAGAGCGATGAAAATGGTAATTGTAGCGGTCTTCATGATGATTGTAGAAGATTCAAGTACTTTCAAAAGGAATGAAGAAATATTAAAATCTTTAGAGAAAGATGTAGAATTTTTGTACAGAAGTCAACGCTGGTGAAAATTGATTGAGTTGCTGTGAAGTAGGGTACGCGTTTTTATAGCGAAATTCCTCTATTAGGGTACCGTATTTTTTGTATAGTATCCACGGTTCTTAGATGATATGAGGAATTGAGTTAATTTTGACAATTAAATACGCTCATGGTAATTACCAAATTATTGGAAAAATATTTTTAATTAGAAAATTGAACCCAAGGAACGCGATGTGGACAGGTGTGACATGGGAAATTAAATTTTCGTGTCAACCATGTCATGGGAAAATTACTCAGCAATTTAGCATGTGCTTAATTCAAGGGATAAATTTAAACACGAAATTTTGCTATTTTTAATTCGCATTTTTAAATGTGATCTACTTAAAAAATATTCATAATTAGCCGCGTAAGAAATGTGTGGACTTGAATCCAAACGTACTATCTGAGCAATATGCTATTTTAAAAAATATGGAAGATCTGCGAATTTGCTTCTTAACTGACGATATATTGTTTTTAATTATGTGTTGATACACCTTTTTGACACTAAAATAAACCGGGTTGTTACACAGTTTTGTATAGGGGATTACATAGTATAAAAGCAAGATATAATATACAAAATTTATTTTTATGTATACTAAATTAATACATAGCTATACCGTAGATATCGTATTTTAAAACTGTAATTAGAAATAATTAGTAAATATATTTTTCGCTGTTTATCATCACAGTCTGCTTCGTTTTGAGAAATAATTTAATCCAATTTTAAATTTTAACTGTACTTTAAATATTTCGAATTAATTATTACTCACGTCTGGTTTTCCTTTCCTTCTAATTACCTTTTCCATCAGCTTAATACCTTCAACATGTAAATGATATAACATGAAATAAGAATTAATTTTATTTAAGTTTGTGTATTTGTGTTATATGTATTTAAATTATTCCATGGTAAAGTAATGGGCAAGAATACAGTTAGTTTGTAGGAAAATAATTCAATGTAAAAGTATTCTGTTATTTTGCTATTTGCTGGATATACATTTTAAAATTCCAAAATATATTCTATTTACACATGTATTTAAAAATATACAAAATTAAAAATGTAGCGTTTTTTTAAGTTATGAAATATTTTACTTTTACATTTTTAAAATGAAAAAACTTACAAACCTTTGACATTTTTATTATGGGAGAATACGTAATTGGCATATCGTCGGTGAAAAACCAAAATAACCTATATATCCATTTGTGGCTAAAAACAATATCTAATATCTACAAAAATATTAAAATATGTCTTGAAAGCATTTAAATAGAATATTGAGCACTTTTCAAAACCATGTAAATAGAATATTTTGCAATTTTTAAAAACATGTAAATGGAACGTTTTACACTTTTAAAACACATGACATTAGAACATTTTGCACCTTTTCGAAAACATGAAATTAGAATATTTTGCACCTTTTCCAAAACATAGAATTAGAACATTTTGCACCTTTTTAAAAACATGTGAATAAGAAATTTTAAATTGTTGAAAAACATGAAATTAGAACTTTAGAACATTACATTTTACGTTTTTCAAAACAGAACCTCCTAATTAACATTTTACGCATGTTTAGCATTTTGTTTTTATAACATAGCTCAATTTGATTGTAGCTTAAATTGGATATGAGTCATTTTGGTTGTTCACATACGTTATTTTATTAAGTAAATGACAATGACCGACGAACATATTGTCTGTGGCATTTTACAGTGTGACGAATCCGGCAAGGTTTCTGGTGAAGAAAATACAGAAACAGAAATCTATCTTCGTTTTGTCCCACTTCTTCTACTTCTGAGATGACAGAAAATTCTCTCTAGCGCAGGCAAACACTGATGAAACTATTTTCTAATCTCCATAACATAAGCCCACATTTGAATCTCAACCAAACTATAATGCAAAGCAAACCAACATAACAGACTATTGCAAGCAATCCTCATAAGTACCTACCTACAATATTTATCTTTCACGCAACTGAAAAAAATATCCTAACTTTGTTTTAACTTAAAACTAATAATAAAAACTTCAACTTTATATCTGTAAATATTTATAATGTTCCGCGTACAAGGAAATTCCCTTAAACGGTGAAAAGGAATAACCGCTAAAAGGAACGTAAAAGGCCTGGTCCCACGGGATTCCTTCTGTTCGACTTATACTGTATGCGCAAACATACAAATCTCATGAGAAATTATCAAATTCCAATATTATACACTTATGCCTACTTTATTTAAAATATACAAACATACAATACTCGCACCTTTTAGAAGCTGCAAAATTTTCTATACCTACCTACCTACAATTTTGAAAATAAAAAACCATACAAATCTTGCATTTTTTAAAGTTTTAAAATACTCCGTTCACACATTTTTGAGTGTATACTTCCATACAAAAAACGTATCGCTTAATAATGCCCGGTATTCTGTTTACACATTTTTTAAAATAAACTAATATGAAATACCATACAAAATGAAGGCTATATTTTTGTGAGCATCGTGAAAACATTTAGTGCATTTTATTACACATATATTATTTTCAAAAACTTTAAATTAAATATTTTCTTAGCTTAACATAATTTAATCTAATGGTGTAAATTAATTTATCAATTTTATGTTTTCAACTTTACTACACTAAAAATCATGTTTAGTTGTTTAACTTTGCAACTACATACGCAAGCATGAAAAAAAATTCCATGTTGAACTAAATTAACCAAGAGTCACATTGTAGATACCATGTTTTAGCACCGTAAATTGTATAAGTGGAATTGACTTGTTTTTTGTGTTTTTTTGTTTTCGGTTCAACGCTTCTCCGTATTAAGAAATAATTATACCCCATTTGGTCCTTATTAAATATTCCGTATCGATTACCCAAGCCTGGTATTCCTTATCCTGTTATTTACATAATCAATAAGTTAATTATCTTCAACACGTAAAGTAATGTAGAATTTTGATATTTTACCCAAGTTTTTGCTTTAAAATAATTAGATGAAAAACAGATGTGACGACGCCTGAGTGTCGCCGTCGCCGTCGCCGACGTGTCCCAAATAATGTAAGTGGCAAGATCTGGCCTGATCTTGCTTAATTAGTATATGTAGTATAGGCACACTAAGATGACATAGTATTGACAAACACGCTTGAATTATTCAACTAGCAACATGCTCACAGCTAATTATCACACAGTAAGAAGGTATGTATTATGTATGCAAAATGAAATACATTTCATACCTATGCCTGGTAAATTTTTAATTGACTTTATAATGTAGCTAACATTCCTCAAAAATTGGTATAATTTGCAATACATTACCTAATTTAACGACATGATACATAAACACATTTTGTGGGATCTTACACGATTAAATTTTAATTCATTGCCACAGATCTGCGACATTATTTGAGCTGTTGAACTTAACCACTTTACCTAAGTATGCATATACTTACATGCATTTTGCGAATACTACATGTACAATATAGCTGTTGTATCGTTATATGCTATAAGAATTACAAATAAACTTGAATAAAATAATATTTCTGAATTAATTCCTTAGCATTTCTCTCGTTTAACATACTCGTCATAGACGATTTCCAAAAAACAAGCAATTAGGGCAAGTCGAGCTTGGCTGAAAAATGCATGCATTAACATAGGCGACTACTTACTTCTTATTTTTTGGTCATTGTCTTACAACTTACAAACAAGTACGTGCTTAAGCAATGAAACGTTATTGGTTTAAAATATTACTGCTACATTTAACTCACGAAGGTAGGTTTTATATAAACTAATAAAATATTTCAACTTACCAGCAGAAAAAATAATTCTTTTACATGCGTTTTTATCTATTATCTATAATTATAAATTTTAGTTATAAACTGCCAAGTCTGAGACCATTTAATTCAGATTAATTTTTTTTACAAGGACTAATTGTTAGTACTGTAATATAACAAATTTATGATATGCTGGTGCATAGTAATGCGAATAAATTACAATATCATTTGTGGAGAACCAAAATGACCCATATCCAATTTAAGCTAGAATCAAAATGTCACAAAAGCAAAATGAGAAACATGCGTAAAATGCTAGTTGGGAGTTTTTGAAAAGAGGAAAATTTTCTGTTTACATGTTTTTGAAAAGTGTAAAATGTTTTATTTACATAGTTTTGAAAAGTGCAAAATGTTCTTTTTACATGTTTTTGAAAAGTGTGAAATGTTCTATTTACATGTTTTTAAAAAATGCAAAATATTCTATTTACACGTTTCTGAAAAACTGCAAAATGTTTGAATTACATGTTTTTGAAGAGTGTAAAATGTTCTATTTAAATGCATTTAAGATATATTTGAGTATTTTTGTAGATATTGGATATTGTTTTTAGCTACAAATGAAAATGGGCCATTTTGGTTCTTCACAGACGAAATGTTTTGTTACGAAGTGAAAATATATTTTATTATTACTATAAATTACAGTGCAAATAATTCGTTATTGTTTAATTGATTTTACGAGAACGAAAAATACGAAAAACATACACATTGAGTTCAACTAAACGCTTATACGAAACAAGATAACAGTGTTGGATGTCAGCGCATATTATGATGATCAGGGGCGGATCCAGGATTGGGTCATGGGGGGGGGGCTAACAATTTTAAAAATGTTAAGCGACCATCTTGGAAATTGACCGCTGCTATCTCCACCATGTTAAAAAATTTCCTCATGGAGGGGGCTAAACGGCTAAAGCATCATAGCCCTTGGATCCGCCCTTGATGATGATGAATAAAAATACAAATCAAATGTTCGGATATTTTGACAAATTTACAAAAGGCGTAATACACTAAACTTTCATCACGTTTTAAAAATAAGGTTGTCAATAAAATTCATTAGCGTCTAAGTAGCATGTTTCTTGCATGATCACAATGAAACGAAGTAAAACTTCTAAACGGGAGCGCATATTAAATACCATGTATAAAATGTATAGATATATATCTGTATAAAATAATTATCGATTAAACCTTAAGAGAAGTAAAAATATATTCCGTTAGTAACTTTAACTTTCTTATTCAATGGTAAGCGTTCAATCAGTTTTAGCCGTTAAAAACCGTTTTATTAGCTAAAAACATGAAATTATTGGGACCATTTTTATCCAGTTAAAACTAAAACCACTCCAGCCGGTGCACTAGACTACATACGCCATACGGTACAGTCTATTCTCTTAACATTGATTCCAATGTTGAGCTCGTACTTGAGATAAAATTAATCTGAATTTAATAGTCTCAGTCTCAGACTCTGCAGTTTATAAAGTATTATTTAGCTACATTAGTCATTACGTAAACTCAACTCGTCCAAATTTCTTTTTTATTAATGTCGCTTCATTGAATACCTAATTATTATTAATTAATCAATGGGAGTAAAATGTTTTAAGCAAAATGCGTACTATACATATCGTCTGTGAAAAACCGAAATGACCCATATCCAATTTAAGCCACAATTAAAATGAGCTATTTAAAAAAAAGACAGTGAATAAGATACATGCTTACAATGCTAATCCTGAGTTTCTACAATGAGGAAATTGTTCTTAGATGTTTTTAAAAAGATCAAAATTTTCTAATTATGAGTTTTTTAAAATGTAAAATGTCCTATTTACATGTTTTTAAAAAGTGACAAATATTCTATTTACATGCGTTTTAAAAAATACAAAATATTCTACTTGCACGCTTTTTGAAAAGTGCAAAATATTTTATTTACATGCTTTTTGAAAAGTGCAAAATATTCTATTTACATGCGTTGTGTAAAATGCAAAATATTCTATTACTTTATTTTTGAAAAATGCAAAATATTCTATTTACATGCTTTTTGAAAATTTCACAAGGTTCTACTTATAAGCTTTCATGAACATTTGTTATTTTTTTTTCTGTAGATAGGGCATTTTGTGTGAAACTAAAAATGGATATGGGTCATTTTGGTTCTTCACAGACGATATTTCATTGCATTGTTGTCAGTCAGAAAATTCCCATTTTGAAACACCACTACGACACCCCTGTCATCAGCTTCATAATTTCGTAAATGGCAATCTTTAACATGAGATGTTAATAATATCTATAAAAACTATTATAATTAATATACAATGTTGATTTGTAATGACATTTGGTTTAGGTTTGGATTTCGGATTCGATGGAAGTTGGATTTTTGGAAATGGATTTGGATTTATTGGATTTTTTTTGAATTTTTGGATTGACAGTTGCATCCCAGTCGGCACATCTCATTCGTGATGAATTCATAAAGGCTTCAGAGGCTCGGAAGCCAGGACTCATTATGAAGACGCGAATGAATCGAGAATGGTTCATAATGCGATCGCTGTAGGTAGGAAATGTCCGCTTTTTTGCGTCGGAAAC